>JABANP010000189.1:0-91341 GCA_013115135.1 Perkinsus olseni | reverse complement strand
CCCTGAGAGAATGATGATATAAAGATTGCGGAAATCTTGAAATCTTACGTCATCTCGAGCTTCCTCAACGCTCACGCCACAAGCTGCCAAGCAAACATAAACAACCGCAATCTCCGCTGAACAAAAAAATTAGGGATTCTCAAGGTCACGCAAGACTGCAAGATTCTACCACAACCAAATCGATCACTTGATCGATTTCCTCCCACCGCTATTACCCATGAGCAGCCCTGGCAGCGCCAAGTAGTGATGCAAATAGCGAGAACCAAATCGATTAAGCAACCCGCAAAGAAGGGATGCCACACACTGCAAAAAGCATATCCTGAAAAAAAGTGAAAAAATTTTGCATCCGGCCGGAAATTTTCCGCAATTTCCCAAAATTCTTCATCATAATTTTCATTGAAAAATAAAAGAAAAATTGTTTTTGCTCTCATAAATATGAGAAAAAATTCTCACCGCGCCACGAAATTATTATCAGCCCACCTAATCGCACTGCGAAGAATCTCTTTTATGCGTATCTTAGGTTACCTGTTGTTCCAGCAAGCTGTTAAGATATCTTCGCCAACAACAACCTTCAGGGAACTATCGATCATAGCCAGCCCAATGGCGACGAAAAAACCGTATATCACGGGCTGCCAGGAAAAAAATTCCGAAAAAATCGGAAAAATTTCTTACCTGGGGAAAGGCGGTTTTGAAGGTCTCAAGATACTCTCGTTTGCACACTGCCACGACGAGAAGCAGAGACAGACCGAACCTGATGAAAAAAGGCGGAGCGATGCGGTAAAATTTTCAGATTTCCTGATTTTTACCGGATGTCATTTGTGACGAATTATCACTAGATCGTCGGCACAAAGGAAAAATTCGGAAAAATCTTCAAAAAATCACAGGAAAAATCGGAAATTTCGGAAAATCACAGCAAAAATGATCCCCAATATTACGATATTGAGCTGAGCATAAAAGTGAGCAATGCCCCCTGAACGGCCAACGACGCTGCCGGTGCTTCACCCAGGTTGGAGATGATGCATGTTATCAATGCTGCTTGGAAGGGTGTCTGAGGGAAGGGGAATCTTAGGTCGAAGCTTGCTCAACGCGGATAAGGTAGCATAGTCGACAAAAGTAAGTTAGAACCACAACACTTTCATCATCATAAGGAATAGCAAGAAAGCAAGATTGCTAGGCACAGAAAACACTACCGCTTCGTGAAGGAGTACCCCGATTGTCAAGTCCATCGACCAGAAGTTACGATTGGTGTGGTACGAATAAAAATAATAATTTTCCAATCCCTAACTCGCAAAAATATGAAAAATCACGCCGCGAGTATCTTCGAAATCTTCGCAGTGCGCTCAACTATCTTATACCGTAAATTCCCGAATTCTCCCCGAGACTCTCAGCGCCCCCGTCTACTACCGAGGTCGAGCTTGGACAAGAGATACAGCCCTTGATCGGGTGGTTGATGTAACAAAGTTGAGCAACTATCCCAGAGACGAGTAGCGATTGGAGACAGACAGCTATGTGCGGGCTCAGTATCGGATCCTTGAAGTAACTAACATAGGAAAATTACCGGAAAATTTTTGTTTTCCTCAAAAATTTTTGAAAGAAATGCAATTTTAAATTGCTACGTCAATAGATGTGAGCTCTTGACCGCGCGCCACAAAATTATGCAAACCACTCAAAGCTGATTAACTCCGCACGAATTCAGTCCGAATTTTCGGAAGATTCGATTTTTGCTTGCTTCGTTTAAAATATGATGAAAACATTCAGTTTTTCGCGAAAATTCCAGAAAAATACAAAATTCACAAACTCACTATTCGGTAATATCTCAGAAAAAAAATAAACCCCAATCACCCAAAGAATTTTTCACCGTACTAGCTTTCGCTCACTCGGATTCGAGCTGGAAGGCAGCTCTCAAAATTCACACGAGAAAAATCGCAACTTCAAAAAATTCACGACCTGAAAATTACCAGACCATTTTTAGGAGAAGTTTAGCATCTATGTGGAGACGAAAGACTCGTCGTTTTTATACACCGAAAGTGATTCCGATTTTCTCCAAATTTCAACCGATCTCAATTTTTGTCATGACGAAATTCTTCGAATAAATTATTTTCTTTTACGCGATTTTTTGTCGGTTTTTCCGATTTTTCATACAGAATCTTAGGCCGATTACTGCGTCAGACGGGCGAGGAAGATTTTTTCCCACAACATTCGAATTTTTATACCATAAAATTCGCAAAAATTCGCTCGACAAGTAAATCGCAAGCATCCACCAATTTCCCTGTTCTCTTTCAAAATTCTTGGAAAATTTTCCGCAATCCCGAGGTCCCCGGTTCGATCCCACCACCCCGCCCTTTTTATTACACAGACGAGAATGACACAGCCCGGAAGATGACCAGAAATCCCGAGAGGATTCCTCCACAAATCGGCCCAACAATACTGGACTGCTTCTGAGAATTCTTCCGCGTGCGCGACAGCAAAGATTCTCCCAAAGATTCCTCTCCATGCTTGCTCGATCCGGAATAGGTCGGCATGAGGCAATCAACTGGCAAGATACGAAAATTTTCCCTCGACCACTTCCGGGAAACGCAAAAAAGGCGTTTCTTACGAAAACTGCCCCAGTAACAAATCGCAAATATATAAACCTTGAATCAGCAAGAGACTCCAATTGGAAATGACACACTTCGACCTGCTGCTATCCTTAATGAACCAGAGGGCCACATCACACGAGCGTGGGCTGTCTCTGTCAGAGCGCATGAAAACTTTTTGAGCCCTTGCCAAGATTGATTCCCGGCGATGAAATACACTTCGAAAAGTACGGGATCGAACTCTAGATAAAGCAAACCGGCTTCCTGTCATGGTAAATTCCGCGTGAACAGATTTGACATCCCGTCGCTGTACTCTGGATGATATCCAATATTATAGTCCGAATTTCAATTTTCCTTCGCAACCGAGTTTGTGAATTACAGCCAAAAATATTTCTCCTGTCGTTCATTTTCCACGGTCTACAACTACGATGAGAGCTCGAGGGCCAGAAATTTTCATGCCGTTGAAGGCCCATAGCAAGGAAAATCTCAAGATAGGATACACCAAGGGAAGCACATCAGAAAATCTTCCGACCTCGTCCGCCGCTACAGTACTCGGGAAAAGATCCCGATGACCAGTAAAATAATAACGTTATAGAAGATACGCTTTAAGAAAGTTTCCTCGAAATCACTTAGGAAACCGGCGTTTCGTCCGCAAGATGCTGTGGAAGAGAACCAAGAACGCTGAGGGTAGCTCGAAGAAAAACCAAACAACAGTGCGCGGAGTTCGCCCAAGTCTGATGTGCTGTACTGCACGCTCGTGAGGAAGAAACGAGTTCCGATGAGTCGATATTTATTCATAACTTAGTAATTATTACCCAACTCTCACGAACAGCAGAATACAATTCCTGAGGGACCGCAGAAATAATGAGGATCGCCACAAAATGGAAGCTTTCGGAAAGGGGCGTCGAATTTAGCAGCAGTAAACAGTACCATTGGTTAGTTACACGTCCGATGGAAAAAATCGAAAATTTTTTTCGGAAAAATATCGAAATGGTACGACATTTACGACACTTGAGGGGTGAAGAAGAATCACCAAGCCTCTGCTCTCAGCCAGTGATAGTCCCTTCCTTCACGAGCCTAGAGAATCTTATCTCGAAGATGGCTTTGCACGAGTAGGTCGAAGAATGTTATAACGGAACCAGCCTCTCTTATTTCGGGTTGATCTCACCAGGGCGCGCGCGAAAGCATCACGAGCATCGCTCCGCTAGAAAAAATCTCGCGCGCCTCAAAGATGATTTTCGACGCAGTTTGTTTCTCGCTCACCCGTTGAAGTCCACGATGCTGCAAAGCTGTCGGATTGTTATGGACTAATCGTTCTCCTGCCCAGAGTCAATAGCCCCCACATTCTCTGTTCAGCGCTGCTGCACTGCGAGGCTCTCACACTGTGGAGCCTTTCAATGAGACTCTATTGAACCTGGATTGCCCGACTGATGGTCAGGCGCTCTGCGCTGACTCTCCTGGCGGGAGTCGTCTGAAGCGTTAGAAACAAACCATTCTACTGCTCCTGAAGTGTCTTGTTCCCGACTACCGCTATTGGAGTCTTACGAGTTTTTTGTGGTGTTCGACGGTCACGGTTGTGGTTTCGGAAGCTCAGTTTTCGCAACTCCCGCATCGCTCCGCTTATTTTTGGTGAGGAACGGCTCCCCGGGCTCCTTGGGGAGTACCTTAAAGGAAGAAGTTCCTTACCCTACTTGAAAATGAAAAGTTATGAGGAGCTGCCCCTTAAGGAAGGAACAGCAAGAACTCCTTTTTTGAGGTACGCCTTGAGAAGCAACTCCTAGGGCCACTGGTGCTTCAAATCGGGATTGTTATGGTATGGGGGCCCCCATTGGGGCCTCGAGTATGAGGCGTTGTTGTGGCAGAGCGCTCACGCCTAGAGACGGTTAGAACATGTTGAAGATGGTCTGGCCCGTTGGACAAGTACTCAACTTCAGAACTGGTTTACTCAATACCACGGGCCTTCTGACCTCTCCTCAGGAGAGGAGAGTCTCCTGTCCGGCAGGCATGCCGCCTGTTTTAATTCCTAGCACCAACGAAGCACGCCAAAATCGTGACAAGAATTTCGTATTTTCATGTCACGATCAACGCCTCACTACAGCTTCGTCTCTTATACACGGTGCTGACTTTAAAAGGGAAAAACCACTTCGCAGCGTCAACATGGCCTTGGTGATTCTGCCAACGAATTCTCGCGATTTGTCGCCGTTTGGTTCGATATTTCGAGGGTGATACTTGCGAGTGAGACGACGCTGAGTACGAGGTGGTGTAGAGCTTTCGATTGGTGTGCGTTACAACTCTCAAGTTGAGTGTCAACTCGTTCGCACGAAAAATTCATGTGGGGTTCTCCCTTTTAAAGTCGGCACCGTGTACATGCTCTTTCAGTTTCCATCAGGCCCCCCCTCACCATGGGTATCTCCCGGTCCTACCTTCTTCTCTTCTGTGCCGTGGTCGCCCTTCTCGGTTTTGCCATCTTCGCCATCACCACCGGCGTCCTCGTCTATCCCATCACTCGGCCAATCCCCGCTTGGTATGGCTACGCGGCTGGCTACTTCATCAGCGTCACCCTGCTCATCTTCGCTCCGCTGGGCGTCAGTCGCTCGGCCACATTCAAGGCCTCACGAAAGGGCATCTCCGGTGTGCTTCTCATCGCCGTCATCTACGCCGGTCTCACCATTTTAACTGGCCTGTGGCTATCCTCGTGGGCTCACGATTTCTTCGAGGTTCGGCGTGAAGGTTTTGATTCGAGGACCCTGTCGAAACCTGCGATGGCAATTGTGCAGGAAATTGAAAAAGACTTCACGAGCGTCTACAAAAACGCCGACTGTCGAAACGGTGGACAAACTAGCGGACGCTTCGATGGGAATTTTTCACCCGTCCGATGCGATCATGATCTGACAGAGAAAGCTTTGAATGCCGCGGCGACGTTCCCGGAAGTTGGTCAGGAATCTGGGAGGGAGTATCTTATGTGTCTGGCGTTCCCTCGACAACAGGTGGCCGACGTGAAAGGCGTTGTAAGCGGCGGGAAGATTTCTTCTGTGATTTCGATTTTCGCTCAGAGTTGGATATCCCTTCATTTTTTCGTTTCTTAGCGTTCGGTTGGTAATGAGATAATCGTTGACTCTCCTCCAAAAATTTTGAAATTTATTCTACAGTGAGAAAGGCGAAACGCAATGTGCTCAGTTTGAGCACGATCTTCACTGATTTTAGAGCCATTCTATTAAACGGTGTGATGTCTTTTTTTCTTCTTCAGACCGGCCTTTGGTGCCGTACAGGTAAAGTTGTGGTTAACAACATCGCCAAGATCACTCTATGGTTGGCCATCATTATGTTTGCGCTCGCCCTGCTCTTCCTCTTGGCTGCAGTTGCTGCTTGGCGACAGAAGAGGAAGGGAATAAGGGAGCAGGTAGGCCCTCGTCCACGACCTCACTTTCAGCGCATGAAAAAATACACGAGAGATGCTCCGGCAGCCCGACTGGCAGGACTGTGCATGTCTCCGCTCGGTCGCCAAGCCCTGTTTTTAGGTGCCTCCGGGATTCGGTGAGACCGCGCCGCTGATGATCGCCGGCACGAGATTGACCTATGCATAGACCGACACCCTGTCTACGCTGTCGTGACTTCAGCCATGTTTGCTTACAGTATGTTCAATCAAAGTGAACGCAGATCCTCGGTTGTTGATGAGGATCACCTCATTGCCCTTGGCTAGGTACTCAGGGTTGCTGAACGCGCTCACTGCGAGTTGTGAGTCAAAATTTTTGGGCTAAAATCTGATTTCTGTCGTCGTAGAATGGCAGATCACTTAGTATGATACAGCGCAGTTCGCAGAGTGGGTCACCTTTGTAGTTTCAGTATCACAGTTATCGTGGAGTAACAGTGTTACTGTAACATCATCTGGCTTTCGCTGGTATTCATGCGAGATTCGGAAGTCTGGTAAGCACGAGTTGACTCTGGAGCGCGGCTGTAATCTGTACCACTGGATACTGTGCGAGTTGTCACTGTACGGCTGGAAACTGTACCACTGGATACTGTGCGAGTTGTCACTGTACGGCTGGAAACTGTACCACTGGATACTGTGCGAGTTGGCACTGTACGTCTGGACGCTGTACAGCTGCATAGGGTTCATGGTGCAGGTCCCTGACCTGAGAATAGGCTTGTTGTCCATGCCAACGACACCGGTTATATGCCACGCTAGCATTCGAGTCAACTGCTGGCATGTCACGTTCACTGGAGCACATGTTCAATGCTACAGCGGATCGTGATTCACGGTGGGGTCCACTAGCGATCTAACGTTAGGTCGCTAGTGTCCGACATTGCTCGCCACGAAAGATAGCGGATTAGCGAGCCGCTCGATAAATACATTTCCAGGGTCCCGAGCTCGACTCCAATGTGGAAGCGGTCCCAGTTTCTACTAATGAGGTTCATAGTCTTCGCCGGATTAGCGCTCAGAGAGGTTTGTAGAAGCTAGGCTACGCTGAGCACAAGGCAGCTACGCTGATCTCGGACGGCCTCCACAGCTCATCCGCGTCTGAGCTGGTATACAGGCGAGGGAGAGCTGGCGACATGATGGATGGTGTCATCATTCTATCTTGAACTACTTTGATGAAGTAATTCCCTAAGCCGAGCTCAGATTCCATATTAGGGCACTCAGTACACTGCCCTAGCTGACCCGGTTCTAATGGACATGGAGTCCGGGCCGGACTGGCGGCAATCTTTGAGATAACCTACTTAAATTCAGTAAATGAGTATCGAGTCAATATTATTGACTCACCAGTTCTCATCAGTGAATATAATTCTCTGTCCTTCCGACCAGGCGTTGGGTAGTAGGTCGGGTGGCTGTGCTAGCACGCGAGGCTAGGCAGCTGCCTGACCCGTGCCCCAAGAGCCTGGGCTCGAGGGGCACCGCCTGGGCGGGCGGGTGGAAAAAAAGATTGGGGATCGCGCTACTAGCGCTTATACTTATCCCTTGCGCCTTGGGCGCAGCATTGCCGCTGGGCAAGAGCTTATGTAGCTCTTCACGGGGTATCCCGCACTCCCGCGAAGGTGGCTCGAATCTTCCTGCACGCGCGCTCAATTGTGTCAGTGTCTAGCTAGCATGCCTGCGAAATCCTGATTCGAATTAATCTGCCCAATAAATTGACCTCGAGGATTTTAGATAGGTGATGAGTCATCACCTATCTAAAGTGAGCACTGCTCACTGAGCAGTAGTGATAGATTCAACGAGAATGGCGCTGCTGTCCAAGGTGAACGAGGGGCAAGCTCCATGCGGGGTACCTCACGAGTTTTAACCTCTGCACCTCAACCTCTCACTCTCTGCAACGCAACGCAACGCAACGCTTATTGCCGGGCATTACGGGCACGCAGCCATCGCCCTTAAATGTACAATAGCCGGCCCAAGGACTCTCAGAGGCTGAAAAGGCTGCGACATTGGCGGCTGACTCGCAACATCATGTGATACAAACGGCTGGCGAGCGAACAGGATCACGGAAAAATGACCGGGCTAGCAGCCGTGAGCTGCAAGAAACATCTCGAGTGGTATGCAAGAATGCGAGTTGTGTGCTAGAGAGGCCAAGTGGCGTACATGAGTCGGTCGAGATGGCCAGCCTCAAGAGGAACCGGAATGCGCCGAGCGAACAACGTCTTCACGAACCACGTCGCTCGCTGAAGTGTCCAACCCAGCCGTGTTCTAGGCTGCTGACGATGCCGAGCAAAGGGTAGACGAAGGACATAACGAAAAACTGAAAAGATGTACGTTCGAAAGATGACTGCAAGATCTAGAGTGGAAACTCGGTTTATCGAAACCTCTAACAGGACAAGAGAGGTTGGGGAGGGCGTGAAGGAGGTGTAGTAGTAGCCTGACGTGCGGACTCCGGCTTCTCGCCACCCAGGTGTAGCAGGTCTCCATCCACGAGATGGAGAGAAGAGGATGATGCAGTCAGCCTTGTCTCACCAGAAACATGACGCCACTGCCGAGATGTCCCCGGCGAGCCTCGTGGAGGGCCGTGGAGAAGGGAGACGTCGGAAGGGACTCAAAAGGGTACCGAGTTAGTCGCTCCAGGTCTATGAAGGTTCCCTGCAGAAGGCCGCTGCCCGTGCAAGTGTCACAATGTCGTGCAATAGTTCAAGCCGACTCGACAGAGTGCCGGCAGTAGCATAGTACAGAATAGGTGGCGCTGGTACCAAGTCTTGCCAAGAGTGTAGAATAACGGGAAGTATAGCTAACCGAAATAGGCGAGCCGCTATGTACAGCCAAGCCAACCAGGTTGGCTTGGCTGTACATACTCACGAGGTCCTCGTGAGTATCCACTGGGGGATGTACAAGTGTTGGCAAGGTTGATCTCAGCTTCGTACCGGGTCGAAACCCGGCCACCCCCACGCCACGTTGAGGCGCTAAGATCCGTGGGGGCACTCTCTGCATCATGAGAGTTTCGATAATTTGCATTAAGCGTGCAGCTCAGTGCACCACACTTGCACAACTTCAGTGTGCATGCGTGCAGACAAGATCCATAGCTTGCAGTGCAAGCCTTGCACGCACGACGGGCTTGATCGGTAGTAGCCCCAGCCCTTGCGACCTCTCCCCTCCTGACTTTTACTTGCCATGCAACCTGAAGGCCCTTCTAGTTGTGATGATCGATCTGAGCATCATAGTCACCAGCAGCTCAAATGCCCCACGGCTCTTGGGCCACGAGCTCCACAACGGAGTGCGGATTATGTGGTGTCAGAGTCTGACAACAGAGTGTGAGTTATCCAGCCGAGAGGGTCTTATCAAGAGCTTGTGAGTTACAACGTGACGATCTGCCCTGCCCCGCTCTTCTACTTATACGGTGTGAGTTATACCCGCACGGTGCAATCGGCACCAAGCCGTCTCCAAGCATTGGAGACAGCCACGACCATAGCGTCAGAGACTGTCTCCAAAACTCCGATTGCCGAATCAAGAATAGCGAAGCGGAGTGCACGGAAAGCCCAACATTTTCAATTGCATTATCAATCGCGGCCTGACGGTCCTCGGTTGAGGGACTCCGGCCTGCCGGACCGGTTGGGAAGCATCTTTTCCGAAGAAATGGTCGCGATGATTTCGACTATCCTGGCTTTTCGCCGAGTACGTGCGTGCAAGATACAAGAGCGACAGCTGGTATTCTATTAGCCTCACGAGAGAGGCTCCTCGGAGATGACACGAGCAAGTAGTCGATCCGAGATTGAAAGCCCATTATAGAGACTGTACTCCGGTGACCAAGTCGATCAGTAGGTGAACACGTCGGATGTGGTGATTCGTCGCACGCATGCACAAAGGGAGTGACGTGGGTTCTACCAGAAAGGGCTGCGTCACTGACTTCGCCGAAACGCGAAAGATGAGAATAGCCTGTGACTGTAGTTTTCTCACTTCCTCGATCTTTCAATGTCTGACACGGACAGTCAACCAGCCTCAGACGCCAAAAAGCGGTTGGAGGGCGCGAAGCCCAAGGGAAGGGTCCTTCTCGATTTTGACACACCTCCACTACCACCGAAAGGTAACGTTCTCACGGGTTGGTCGACTCTGACCAAGTCAATCATCGGTGCCGGCATGCTGAGCTTTGCCGATGCTCAAGCCGTCTGTGGTTGGACATTGGGTATCGTCCTTCTGCTCGTATTTGCCGTGTTGTCTTACTTTTCGCTGCATCTGATCAGCAGATGTGCAATGAAGATGCCCGGCAAGAGGCTGAGTTACAGCACCTTCGCTGTGGCTGCTGGATACCCGAGGATGCCCCTTTTCATCGACAGTCTTATGTTCATCCACAATGCGGGTATTGATACCGCCTACCTACAGGTCTTCGCTAGCCTTGGTTTGGCCCTCCTCGAAAATTGGTCCCCCGGGTCAACTGAAGGGAACAGGTTCTTAATTAGAGTTGGTCTTATCGGATTCATCGTTATACTGCTGCTGCCAGTCTGCTTTCTCAAACGGATCACCTACACGGCGGTCACCAATTTCATCGGGCTTTGCCTTTTCCTCTATGCGGTAGCCGCTGGCGTTATTTACTGCTTCACTGTGGATGAGTAGCTCGGAGAGCGATTCGTGGGCATACCACCAACCACTACCGTATGGTCGATTCTCGCGGTCTTCCCGATCTTTATTTTCGGCTATTCGTGCCACTTCAATCTGCCCCAGGTTGCCGAGGATATGGTAAATCGGGACATGAAAAAACTGACCACCACTTCGGTCTCATCCATAGTGGTAGCCGTCATCTTTTACAGTCTCGCCATGATAGCGCCGTACTACGCCTTCGGTGATACGGTAGAGTCCAACTTCTACCTCAGTCTACCGGTCTCCAACATCGCTATTCATATCGGCTACATAGCTCTGCCATTCGCCGTCCTCACAGCCTTCCCCTTGTTGCTCTTCCCGGCTAGGCAATCAATCTCGAGTGTCATCACCTACTACTTCCCTCGCCTACAAGATACTCTCAAGCTCCACATCGGGACGACTGTGGCCTTTCTGGTCATCTGTACGGCTTTGGCCATCATTTTCGAGGACCTCGGTGCTACTATCCAATTCATTGGTATCATCGGCACCAACTTCTTGGCCTTCGTTATACCATGCTTCGTCTACCTCAATATCTGCCTCACCAGACCGAGTGAAGAAAATTCTACCCAGAGCGTTACCTCGTGGACGAAGGTGCTGGCGAAACAGTCTTTCGAATGGTACCTCGCCCTCGCTCTTCTGATAACCAGTCTACTATTCTTCCCTCTCTGCCTCACGGGCCTTTTGTATAGCCTTATTAACGGCTGAATGCTCGAGTTTAAAAGACTCATCATTCCGTGAGGCTTTACTCCACTGTACGAGTAGTAGCATCAAGAGCTCCTGTGTTAACAGGACAGCTCGCGATTTTGTTGCTCTAGCTTGCTTCAAAGCAGCGGTTCGACGCTAGAGCCCTCTGTGACGTCATGTCCGGGAACCGTTACACTTCTTCTGTAGTCACTTAAGCCTTCCAGTTGCAGGAAGCTTCGTTACTGGGACAAGGCGAATTTCATTGTCATTTAGGTGAGGTTTTGGGTTGCCAGCAGGGTTTCTGGTGTCCGCGTTATAGTATGCGAACAGCTGCATGAAAAGAGTAGGACTCATGATTCTACTTATCATTCAAGTCTTCAGATTCATCATAGTTAAGTTCCGTTGTGGCTACCTTCCTGCTCGTTCCGTCGCATTATAGGCTGCAGAAGTATCATAATCAATCATTTTTTGGGATGTTTGACAGTCAAACTTTTGACTGCACATCAGTCAAATTCGTAGTGCTGTTCGACGTTCAAAGGCTATATATTGGATAAAAACCATTCACCGTGCAACCTCGACTAGTGACTCACTAGCTCACTAGTAGTGAGCAGGCAAGAATGACAGTGTTGCAACCGAGAATAACACTGAGACGCTAACAGTGAGAGCTCAAAAAGTGTTGACCATTTTGTCACAAAATTTTTGTGTCGTAGTGTGACTCGTACAGTAAACTCAAGTCACCAGTGCATCAAATGTGATATTGGACGACCTAAGTTTGACGGTGAGAAAATTCCCATCGGGAATTCGAGGGTGTCGAATGATTTGACTTGAAACCTGAAAGCTTTCCTGACTATCATTCACAATGCGAATCCTGCCGACGGTGAGGATTACTAATATAGTTTTCCCCAAGGCCGCAGGTTCGTACACAATCCATGAACTCATTCTTCTTGACCTTCGCGCGCTGATCAAGTTGGTCAGACCAACCAGCTCGGGGAGGGAGCCTACAAGAGCCTTGCCCGAGAATATAACATTCAATGGTGAAAGCTCAGATAGGTACGTTTAATTCACCAACATAATCGGAAATATTTAGGGAATGACGTGTCCGCGCGTTCGAAAGAACCTGGAATTTATCCCATTCTAAACCAAGTTTTTGCACGGCCGAAAGCTCCTCAAATTGAGGTATTGAGGACCTCAATACCTTCATAGACCTTCTCAAGATTAGCATTGACTTGTTCTGCAGATACCACTTGGTTCTAAGAGATAAGTGAGCGAGCGTTATCTGCACAGCAAAGCCAGTTTAAACGGGTATAAGGAATAGCTCGTTCGGTGCTGGTCTAGTTATGGAGCGGGTTCAGGGCCGACTAACACATTCCCCACTGGAGCGACGCCAACACGACACAGTGTAATTATACATGGGAAACCTTCAGCCCGTACGCTGGGGGCGTGGGGGAAGTCTAGCGATTGAATGCTGAATAGTCTCAGTCGGACGCACGGACCTGGGCTTGGCATACGAGGCTAGCAGAGACAGCCGATACAACCGCCATGGCGCAGGCCGTGGGCACGATGTCGAGAGCTGGTGGAAGTGTGGTAGGAGAACAACCGCAGAGGGAGCCTATAGAGGCCAGGGCGGTGTGGGCGGGTGCGAAAAACAAACAATGGTTGAGAACTGCAGCCGTCTACATCATGCTGCGGCAACGAGGGAGTGATGAAACGGTGAGAAAGATATGGGGGCGCGCTCCCGTGGCGTGCTTGTCACTTCGTGACACGAAGTTCGTGTGCGAACACACGCCGCGATATAAATTAGAGTTGATCGAGAAGCATGGGAATAGTGCTCGGAGACCTCCTCGTGGTTATTCCCGGAAACTCTTCGAATACGACTGCTATGGATGTCGTCGGGGTATCGTCATGGTGGGTCCTATTGTAGAGGCTGACAGCCGAGCTTCGACTTCGAGCTTAGAGCTCGAAGTTTGAGAAAGTTTGTGTTTCCTCGGTAACCGAGCCTCAGTCCCCCCTCCCCCGGGGGGAGTCCCCCCCCGCTCACTCTTTCCTTGCATCATGACTCCCTCCTTCCCGTCTAAGACGGGCCGGTTTTGGCGGCCCGCTGCTAGTACCGTGTACTAAGTACTCTACTACGACTATCTCGGTGCGTGGTTACCTTTTGATTCATATGCGTACTGGTGAGGACGCTGGTACTAGAGCTGCGGGACTTCGCAGTTTTCGTCATGACTAGTCGTGCAGGTGGTGCGTGGCTTAGGTGGTAGGGGAGTGACGGGATTCAACTTCCACGAGAGGGCGTTGGCAACGCCGCGTTGCTCTCTGGTTCATCATGAACCGTTCATGGTTGAGAAGGAGCGCGTCTCTTCGATACACGCTGACAGCGTGACGCTGCGCAGAACCGGCACGTGGTTCCGTCAGTGTGTTCCACGCAAGGCGCAGCGTGCTGGTTTCTTGTTTCATTGTTCTTCCGCTAGTATCTTTCGCTGCGTATCTTTGGCTGTTCCGGTGTCTCGTTAGCAGGCTTTGTGTCGTCGCTGTCTCTGTACCAGCTAAGGGTTTTAGTCGAGAAGGTGGAATGTGTCGGGTGCTTATTTTAATTGCGGATCGTTCTTAAGCTCATTGCTGTTCTTCGAACTCGTCATACTGTGACGTTGGGTCAGGCCCGGATGATTGCCTGGTACTGTATGTGACGCGTCTCGTCTGTCCAGCAACTTCTCGGAGAAGTCTTCTTCTATAACTCGGTTCCTTGAGATTCTCTTCATCTCAATGTGCGTTTCGCTTACAGTTTTACCTTGTTGAAACCACGTGAAAAAGGATGTGCGCTGTGGCGTGTATTGCATCAGTCCCATATCCTTGCTCCGGCCTATGCTCAGCTATAGCACCATTCACAGTTGTTAATACTCATACTACATATACTTCTGTGAGCCCTCGTTACGAAGTGTTTGCTATCAACTGGTTGTAGTGTTATTAGTTATCTTACATTTTGGTGAAAGGCCGCCACGCGGTGGTGACCACCGCGAACGAAGCTCCCACCAGGAAGAAGATTCTTATTGCACGTATGGCCGCAACCTCGAGGGCAGCTCTTACTAGGATAAGGTTCTTACAACAAGTATGGCCACCATCAGCGAGGTGGCAGTTGTGGTTGTTGTGCTTGTTAATGTTACAGTGGTAGGCGTCGCACAACGACATTTCTGTAGTCTTGAGAAATCACCCCGTCCAGTGGACGGCGTCCACAAGGAAACCTATACCATAATGGCACTACCATTCTTGAATGAGCAGTCCATCGCACATACCATCTCTACATCCTGGTCGAAAGAAAGCTGTAGAGTAAATTATCAACAGAATGAAAAACTCACCTGGGAAGGAAGATCGATACTTCATTAGGGGGCCCCTAACAGGGGCTATCCGGGCACTGGAACGATATTGATAATGCATACATGCGGAGTGTCGATAACCCAACACGAAGGATGATCCTAGTGAAAGGAGGCGCAGAATACTCCGAGACTCTCTCGCATCGAGAGAGAGTGTTTCTCATAATTGACGAAATCGGGTCCTTGCACGATACTTTTCTTGCAAGCATGTTGCAAGCGCTCAATTTTATTCGAACCGGCGGGTATTTCCTTGGGACTTCCCGACTTATCATGGTTGGCGATGCAGCACGCTGCGGAAAGCAGATTCGAATCAGAGGGTATAAGATACGGAGAAAAGTCTGGAGCGTGAGACAACCGAAGTCCATGATTGCCAAGTCCGAAACTTCGTTGGCCTGCTCTGAGCAGGCTGCTCATACTGTCACAGACATATTTTGTCCGACATTGCGACTCCGCACACATCCCAGAGCATGCGAACAAGGTGGGCAAAATATATAGAACAACGCTACATCGAGTTGTCCAGCAGCCTCGCTGAGGAGAGAAGCGGCCTAAGGAATTGGCATAAGTGTTATAGGTAATTCTGAGTCGGTCTCTAGGTTGCCTCGTATAGGGACTGTCGGGTGTACGCCTTTATTCATGACCTCCAAGGATATGACTCATATCCATATCATATGAGGCAAGCGGCAGCTTCCTACCACCCAACGAGTCAACAGTTCATCGACCGATTGCGTTCCGTCAATTGACATCTGAGGGTCAGATTCTGAGCTAACTGCGAACTATGTCGACGCTCAAGACTTCTGTAGCTTACTGGGACAACTTCGTGGTCATCTCAATTGCTCCCTCATGAAAGATGGTGATGTTACGATGCCGAGACCCCCGGGGGGAGGCAGTTGGCGTGAGTCGGATCATTTTCGTGCTCCGACTCATCACCGCGCGTCGCCGTGAAATCCGGTAATCAAATCGGTCGATAGGTCAGATGGGTGACTCAATTGCATTATGCAATTTGCATAAGAGCAAGAAAGAAAGGCATAGGAAACGGCCCTGACGCAAGAAAGAAAGGAGAAGAATTCTAGGGGCAACTCGCTCCTAGACTCGCCCTGGGCGAGAGGAGAAGCCATTGAGTTCCAGAAGAACACGGTTTGAAGGTAAACAATTGTAGTGAAGCGGGACGTAGGCCCGCGCTTCCACAAAATATGAAGACTTTCTATCGGTTGCCACCGTCTGGCCCACTTGCTGCTACCGGCTGGCCCACTTTGTACTACCGGCTGGCCCACCGGCCCGCCCATCCCATAGCAAGAGATCATGCCGACGCTGTAAGGTGCCGATACGGGGATAGTACACTTTTCCTAGAAAAGTCTTTTGTAGTAGACTTTTCTGGATACTATCGAAAAATTTTCGACCAAGATTCCTTCTTTGAACCTTACATGCTGTTCCTAGCGTAGTTTGCACGGCTCCAGAATCTGAAGTCCAGGCGAAGAAAGATCAGTCCGCGGTATCCTAGTACGATAATCATACTATGACAGAATATTAGTAACTATGTTACGGGACCTAGTTCCAACATATGCGACAGAATGATGTGTGTATCATTCATGACAAAGTATGCAGGGAGCTCTCCTCTTTCGGGTAGTCACAAGCAGTCATAGTCGTATCATGTGGAAGACCCGTGGTCGATCAAGTTTCGAACTGGCGCGAGGAGAATCTTCAGGAACTACTGTATTTCAAATACAATCCTATGGTCTACCCTCGATAGACATATCGTGTTTGAGTGTGTGTTGGTTGTAACCCGTTAATGCAATAATTGCATTGCAATCCACTCACCTTGAGGGATGAGTTATACTTGTTATATCAACTATGCTATAGTATGCAATGGAATCTAGCACATCCGTACACGGTCACGCTGTCACCCACGCTAGCAGGCTAGCCGCTCCTGCTCAAATCATCCAGTCGAATCGTCCACCAACTTGATTGTTCGGAACCAGCTTCAGAATCAGTCGATCTGTCCGGGCTAGAAGTTTTACAGAATGAGGGACGGGTATGCAGGGATAACTGAGGTGAGCCTCAGAGGCTCACAAGCTGAGGGACATCCCTGGGAGCGTGTCTCTCTTGTCGGGCGAACTTTGTCCCTCTGTCGTCTCTATGATAACCATGATAACCTGCGTCGGGAGCGGTACGATGCCCCTGGTTTCTCGCATAACCCCTAATTTCAGCTAAATGGAAGTTGGGAACATTCATGGAATGCCCCAACATCCTCTTGCCTCTGGCCTGTCATCATGATAACTTAGCTTGTCGAAGCTTTACCTACGTTGTGTCGCGGCGCCGCCCGCACCCGGCGCGTCACGTGACTCAAGGGTGACGTGACACGTCTCGAATACATTTATCTGCGTCACGCACTTTCTGAGACTGTAGAAGCAAACTCATCTCATAATGAGATTCTCATTGAGTCTTGGGTAGCGGCTACCTGGCAGCCCACATTCGGTGTCACGTCTATGTAGGCGAGGCCGCTGTGGTCGCAAGGTGATGAGTATGAATTCCAGTCACAGCAACTGGAATTCATAAAGTCTATAGGCTTCACGAGTGACTGTACTCGTCACCATCAGTTGCGGCCATCGACGATGGCCCATCGTCATTCATCAAGCCTTCGGGAGTCAGGCTTTTTTAACTAAATGGCCACCACTCTGAAGTTGCTGCTTCCGGTTCTATTGGCTACTCTGGGCGCTCTGGGCGTCAAGTATGAAGGCCATTTCGATGGTTACAGTGCGACTTTCGATCGCGATGTGCTTCGTGACATCGTGACGACCAGAATAAGATGTGACACGCCCGACTATACATTCCAGGCCATTCTTGCTATCCAGAACGAATCGTTCCACTATTACTTCGTGACCAACGGCGCAAAAGAAATGGCCTTGGCTAGGGAGGAATTGGAGAAGCACTGCGGTCTGATTCTGCACGAGAGAGCTTTTCATGATATGTTTTTCTTCAATGACTTCATGGTTACCAACCTTGATGACGCAACCGACGTAGTCGTGAAGCTCTCAGGTCAGTAGTGGTCCCGGTGTCACGTGCTGCAGACCTGGTACGCTCACTGAACTGTTCAGTCTGAACCTCTCTGGTCTACAGGAGGAAAGTGGACTTGGAAATTTCCCAATATAATTCGGCCGGCTGTTAGACAGTCGAGCTGGATCTTTTCGAAAAGAAGTGACAAACGCTAAAACGCAGGTATCACTCGCCTCATCGTACTCTTCTTTATTTTGGGTTTAAACGTTTTGAAGTAGTGACGTAAAGTCTATTGGTTTTCTCTGTCGAAGTATCGCCTTCGAAAACATATTACCGGGGTGATCTGTTGAGTTAACGTGAGTACTTCCTATTCCTACGGACGTGCGCAGCGTCGTTCATCACGGGGAGCATCTAAGATGCTGCATCTTGATGATTCCACAGTGGGGCGAAACATTATAATGTGGGACTCGGGACGGCATAAGGAGCTGAGCGCATAGAGCTCTCGGATGAGGGCCTCCACGAACCGCATGGATGAATATCGCGAAACAGTTGACGCTGGAGAATAAGGGTGCACATCTCATTTGCAGCAAATGATTTGCTCACAGGTGCCCCGCTTCAAACTAGGTTACCCCGAGTCTTGGGGCCCGAGGCAATACGCATAGGTTGTGTTCATTAGAGGACCTTGGTTCTTACTACGGATTCGTAAAATCTAATCACCAACTCTAAGATCTTCTGGTGTCTACTTCCACTAAGATATCGACGATATCATATCGTTGTTGGTACTGCCGACTTGGTACTATTATTGTTAATATCCATCTCGAGTTCTCACTAGTGTTCGTCATTAGCAAGTGCTTAGGCGTTGTTGACGATGTTTTGGGTGGGAAGCTGCGATCGGGCCCGGCTCTCCCATCGCATGCATTTAGCAGCGAGACACTCTGAGCGTGCCTCGAACTACCTCACTTCAATGCTGTCCACCGGTTTGGGGGTCTTGAGTCAAGACGTCAAGACTCATGACCACTGGCCAATGGCCGGGGTGGTTGGAAATTCCAGCATTCCAACTTGAAATATTGGATCCTGAATGGGGAAACGCAAAAACCGAGCTATGGTCTTGAGCCCAGATGGCTACGGACTGCATACTGGATGATACTTAGCATGCAACTCATCGCAGCACTTCGAGTTCAGTCTCACCAACTCAGACGGTTTCGCAGCCAGTCGTTTCGGAACCGTCCCGCCCGTGATCCAGTGGGCTGGTACAGAAGTGGCGCCACGCCCGTAAGATGATCATGGCGCCAGACCAGCGCAAGCCACAGACCCGATCTGAGGACCAGTGAAGGCTGGGACGCCGGCTGAGACACCAGCTGTCTCGCAGATTGCTACTCATTATGCGCCGATCGTCTTGTGCATGCGTGTATAGCTTGTGCCCCTCGAGAGACTAACCTTAGGAAAGTAGAAGACTTTATACTCCTTCTCGCCTTGCATTGGCTATGAGCAACAACGGAGAAGCAACAGAAATGCGCATCCCAACACGAGGGGGACGCGGCTCATCTATGAGGCCGTCTTCGGTGTTGTCAGAAAGTGGGAAGGAATATTCAATCGATTCCTTCCATGCATGTTATCGTGTCGGCTGTCGCTCGCCACGCAATGTATTGTGATATTGTCTACTGCTAGGCTTTAGTCATCTATCATTCAACTTGTTGCTGTACGCGGACTCAGTATGGTACCAACTTGTTACCTTGTGATTCTTCTGCATTTCACATTAGCTGTAGCACGCAAGTACAAGATAGATTGGTGCAATACCTTTTGTTGATCCCTTTGTCATTATCACTACCACAAGCTACATCACCAAGGTGTTGGGTTGACTATGAGAGCGACCAGGAGCAACAACTGTGGATGATTCATTGAGATTGGATATTATCCAATGGATGATCGATTGAGATTCACTTCACCTATATCTGGGTATTGTGTTCCCTGTATTGCAATGCACTGGTCAAGACATTGACAGATTGGTCAACAAAATCACACTCGCTGCCAGCCTGCGCTGACCGATCGACTCCGGGAGCGGCACGGAACCCGTGGATGTACGCGTGCTACGAACCTTCGCAGATTGTCGAGAGCTCGTTGCTTCGGTTTCTCACGGACACAGCATGAAGCTGTGAACACAGAGCGAGTACGATTTCGAAACAAGTATGGTTTCTGCCGCTCTAGAGCGTCGTTTGTTGCCGAAGATACTCTCGACTCGAACAGAGTCCCCCGAGCGGCGCCGCTAG
Source organism: Perkinsus olseni (assembly GCA_013115135.1). Classification (NCBI taxonomy): domain Eukaryota; phylum Perkinsozoa; order Perkinsida; family Perkinsidae; genus Perkinsus; species Perkinsus olseni. The sequence goes on along the minus strand of JABANP010000189.1, from coordinate 71,408 downwards.
CGCTCGCCAATGGGACACCGTTTCGTTGTAAAGGAGACCTCTGCCCGTATCTCCACAGCTTACAAAGTAGGCCAACCTCTTTGGTCGGCTGATGACTCCTCCACTCGGTCGGGCGCGACTTACTCCTTGTCGACTACTGTGCCGCATCTCCAAGCGCAATTGGACCTGACCTTTCCCGTACCCGCAATTTGCGCGTGCGTGCAAGTAGCACGCATGCGATTCTCTAGTAGAACCCTCTTGAAAGCTTCTACCTTGCACCACCTGGTGAAAAAGGATCATGGCAGCCCAGAAAGACAATCGTCTGGCAGACTTCAACTCTGCTCCGGTTATCCCTAAAGGAAATATCCTTACGGCATGGACCTGCCTGACCAACTGTATCATCGGTGCCGGCATGCTCAGTTACGCGAGTGCTCAAGCCGTCTGCGGTTGGTCATTGGGTGTGGTCCTTCTTTTCGTATTTGCCGTGTTGTCTTACTTTTCGCTGCATCTGATCAGCAGATGTGCAATGAAGATGCCCGGCAAGAGGCTGAGTTACAGCACCTTCGCTGTGGCTGCTGGATACCCGAGGCTGCCCCTTTTCATCGATTTCATCATGTTCATCCATAATGCGGGTATTGATACCGCCTACCTACAGGTCTTTGCTAGCCTTGGTTTGGCCCTCCTCGAAAATTGGTCCCCCGGCTCAACTGAAGGGAACAGGTTCTTGATTAGAGTTGGTCTTATCGGCCTGATCGTCGTCCTTCTCCTGCCGGTCTGCTTCCTCAAGCAAATCACCAACACCGCGATTACCAATATCATCGGCCTCAGCTGTTTCCTCTATGCTATCCTAGCCGGCGTTATCTACTGCTTCAGTGTGGACGAGCAGCTCGGGGAGCGGTATGTGGGTATACCACCAACGTCTAGCATATGGTCAATCTTGTCGGTGGTCCCAATCTTCATTTTCGGTTATTCCTGCCACTTCACGATGCCCCTGGTTGCCGAGGATATGGTCAATCGGGACATGAAAAAGCTGGATACCGCCTCTTTGCTGGCGGTATCCTTCGTGACCGTCGTCTACTTGACCGTCATGATAGCGCCGTACTACGCCTTCGGTGATACGGTAGAGTCCAACTTCTACCTCAGTTACCGGTCTCCAACATCGCTATTCATATCGGCTACATAGTTTTGCCATTCGCCGTCCTCACAGCCTTCCCCTTGTTGCTCTTCCCAGCTAGGCAATCAATCTCGAGTGTCATCACCTACTACTTCCCTCGCCTACAAGATACTCTCAAGCTCCACATCGGGACGACTGTGGCCTTTCTGATCATCTGTACGGTGTTGGCCATAATCTTCGAGGACCTCGGTGCTACCATCCAATTCATTGGTATCATCGGCACCAACTTCTTGGCCTTCGTTATACCATGCTTCGTCTACCTCAACATCTGCTATACCCCAGTACCGGATGGAACGAACCAAGGAGGCTTGGACAGCTCAAACGAGTTGGAGGTCAAAGACGATGATCAGCACGAAAGAACCAGTATCTTCAGAAAACTTCGTGGACAATCTCTCGAATGGCACGGAGCGTTAGCTCTCTTCATTATCAGTCTCATTTTCTTTCCCCTCTGTCTCACCGGATTAATAAACGACCTTGTCAGTGCTCAAGACCAACGTTGAGACGTTAATACTCAACGTAATTGCTGGGTATATGGTAACGCTTGAAAGTAATTTGACTTCAAGCCTTATAGTCTCCTCGCCTTATGTGAGGCAGGCAACATTCTCTGCTGCTCATTCTGCTGCTGTCGGTCATCTCAGTATCATCTGTCTTTTCAAAATCACAACTTTCCACACCCTGAGTCGTGGGTGTAGTAGCATTGAACTCGTCTTTCAGGAGATCAATCGTCGTCCAGACCCTTTTTCGGGCTCACCTAAGGGGTCTCCCCTCGTTCTTTTCTTGGATTGGTCTCAAGACAGTCGTAACACGTTATCGTCAGTCGATTACACGTTATGCCCCTTGTCGCGATTACGATATCACAACAGAAATGGTATTCCGGTCACTTCTGTGAGTTGAGTTCATCACCTGAGTCACAGGCTGGGGTGCATGGTTAGTCAGTAGAGGAGACGAGCTGGAATGACTGGGAGGACGTCAATCCTCCTCACAGGAGTTGCTCCGAATCGGAGCGGGGCCCGCTCAGCGGGCAGGCTGATGACGCACCAGCACGATGAATGCAGAAGCAGCTCGATTCTCTCTTACTTTCACCATTCACGCGAGAATCGCACTTGCAACGAACCGAGACAGGCCATCGAATGCCCTTATGTGAAGCTTAGTATTCATCGTTGCTACCGTTTATCGAGTAGGTGCGTTCAGTCAGGAGACGGAGGCATTGGCACGATCCACTTCAGCTCAATGGTTGAAAGGGTCACCTGAGTGCTGCAGATAATGATCGCACTTATCGAGAGGGATCCATCACCCTGCTCAGTCGACCCCCTCCTGCTAACCCGCTGCCGCAGCGGCGCTGCGCATGGCCAACTACTGCCGGCCGCTGTGCCAAGGGAGCCCGGGAGCCACTCCTGTGGAATTTACAATCGGACCAGACGAACGTTTTCGATTCTCGCAATCCACAATCGGCATTGGCAAGTTGTGTTACACAAGGACTCTATATTGAAGCGGGATAATAATTCCTATTCTGTGTAGCATGAGGCTCTTCAGCTACGAGCTGTGATATGGGACAGCTATTGCACAATTGGCACCACAGAGCGCCACAAATTTTGCTCGCTTCGGGACGGTCCGCCATTTTGGCCGAGCTGTGCTCGATACACCTCCAGAGTGTTCTCCGCAAAAAGCAAAGCATCGCCAGTGTCGTACTGCTCGCTGTCCGGGCGCTATCATCCAAGGGCGAGATCTCGAGAGGATCAAGAGACCCGAGGAGATCCTGCGGCAACTGGAAAACTGTGAACGATAGTCGTTCCTTTCCGTGTGAGCTATGAATGCGGATGACGTCAGATCCCTCTTCGGCAGAAGGCTTCTGCCAGAAGCTCACTCAAGGACTTGTCGGGACCCTTCGCTGCTTAGGCTGACTCGTAAGCGCATTTCTTTGGGCAGAAGGTTGGTCTAAGGTTGGTGACAATTCCTTAGCGGCCGCGTGTCCATGATTCAACCGCTGCATTCTGCCTCAGCGCTAGCAGTCGCAATTGATCGTGGCATTACAACGATCTGCAAGTACAGTGTAGGCCTCCAGCTAAGCTCATCGGCTTCGAGTCCAACCAAGCAGGATTCGGCGTTGGACTATAAACTCACACACACAGGGAGTATTTTTCATACAAGAAGAAAAATCACAGCTCCCCGTGATTCTCAAACTGCTGTCGAGAATAAATGGGTCGAAGCTCCTCGTTCATGAAGCTCGATATTCTGGCTGAAGGTCGGTCAATCAGTCAAGTTCCTCCTCTCCAGCATATAGTCTGCGAGAACTCCTCCTCGCTAAGTCACCGATGTCCCGAATTTGAACTGGATGCTTTGGGGATACCCCCTCACGGACATCTCTTTTTGACTGTAGTTGTGCAAGTGCACAACCATGGCTCCTAAGCTTAGCCTGACGCTCGTTGATGACTTTATCAGTGTTATTATTGGCAGAATCTCAGGATTCCACTAAACCATTGACTTGAGTTTCCCGATGGTTAACATTGACACAGACTTGCTGATCTGCTGATCTGATTCAGGGACTGCGCCACTTGTGAGAGCTCTACCGACAGTATCCAGGATGGTGTCAGCAGCATGGTCCAGCACAGGGCCCTCCAGCATCGATACTCGATAGCATCCACCGAGGTAGCGTTCACGCATCCTCGGAGCCAGATGTTGGGTTGGGTTCGACGTCTGCGGCGCCCCCGACTAGAGAACTCGATGATGCCATGCTGGTTTCGAAAGGGTTGAAAAACTCTCACCATATCTTGTAGCTTCCGCCACTATCCTTTACGGAATCAACTTTCTATGTTACGCATAAACGAGTAAAGGCAGCGAGTCACTACCAAAACGCACGCGAGCAAAAAATAAAAAATATGAGGACAACTATGGAGCAGTCTCAATCTCTCACAACATCCAAGTCCACATTCCTGCAGGCACGAGGTCTACAGCGGGTGACACCGACACGACCGCTACCTTGAACGTTTCGCAATTGCGTAGGGTTGTGTCGTCAAGGTTGGTAACCATGAAGTCGTCGAAGACATACACTTCAAGGAAGAGTTCCTCGTGCACATTCAGACCGCAGGAGTTTTTCAAAATCTTCCTAGCGCCGGCCATGACTTCGGGGTTGCTTACGAAGAAATAGTGGTCGAAGACTCTCTGGATGTCAAGAGTGCCGTGGTATGACTGCCTGCCCCCAGCGCACCTTTATCCTGAACGGCATGGTACCACGAAATGGCTTTATAATCGAAAGTCGCACTGTATTCTCCAAAAATCTCCTTCATACCTGACGTCCAGAGCACCCACAATAGCCAGTAGAAGCGGAAGCAGCAACCTCAGAATAGTAGCCATGCTTTGAACCAAGAGACTGACTCCCGAAGGCAAAATGACGATGGCCGCGATTGAAGATGGCGAGTAAGTGGAACTCATAAAGTCTATACGAACGACAGTTACACATCACCTTGAAACCACAGCGACATCGCCTACAGATACGTAATACCGAATGTGGGCAGCCTGCCAGGTAGCCGCTACCCAAGGCTCAAAATTGAGATTGCTTTCACAGCCTTAGGAAGTGCGTGAGGCAGATAAACGGATACCAGATCCTTAAGTCACGTGGCGCGCCGGGTGTGGGCAGCGCCGCGACACGATGTATGTAAAGCTTCGACAAGCTGAGTTAACATGATGGCAGGCCAGAGGCAAGGGGATGTTCAGGCATTCCCTAGATGTTCCCAACTTCCATTTAGCTGAAATGAGGGGATATGCGAGAGACCAGGGGCATCGTACCACCCCCGACGCAGGTTATCATAGAGACGACAGAGGGACAAAGTTTGCCCGACAAGAGAGACCCCCTTCCAGGGATGTCCCTCAGCCTGAGAGCCCTCAGTTATTCCTGCATACCCGTCCCTCATTCTGTAAAAACTTCTATATCGGAGATTCCCATTATTCTGAAGCTGATTATTCCGAACAACAAGTTGGTGGACAACTAGAGTAGCCAGTCGCTAAAATGATTTGAGCAAGGGCCGCTTTCCTGCTAGCATAGGTGACAGAGTCGTATGTCCCATGGAGCCCAGACCGTGGAAGTGCATCTCTTGAAGAGATCCAGCACATGGTTTACTTAGTAAACCTGTGGTTGATCATGATTAGTAAACTTTACTACAAACCCGAACTCCTACTAGGAGTTTTACTGAATAAGGGGCGAGTATGCGTTTATAACTGAGGCTCTCAGGCTGAGGGACATCCCTGGAAGGGGGTCTCTCTTGTCGGGCGAACTTTGTCCCTCTGTCGTCTCTATGATAACCTGCGTCGGGGGTGGTACGATGCCCCTGGTCTCTCGCATATCCCCTCATTTCAGCTAAATGGAAGTTGGGAACATCTAGGGAATGCCTGAACATCCCCTTGCCTCTGGCCTGCCATCATGTTAACTCAGCTTGTCGAAGCTTTACATACATCGTGTCGCGGCGCTGCCCACACCCGGCGCGCCACGTGACTTAAGGATCTGGTATCCGTTTATCTGCCCTCACGCACTTCCTAAGGCTGTGAAAGCAATCTCAATTTTGAGCCTTGGGTAGCGGCTACCTGGCAGGCTGCCCACATTCGGTATTACGTATCTGTAGGCGATGTCGCTGTGGTTTCAAGGTGATGTGTAACTGTCGTTCGTATAGACTTTATGAGTTCCAGTTACTCGCCATCTTCAATCGCGGCCATCGTCATTTGCCTTCGGGAGTCAGTCTCTTGGTTCAAAGCATGGCTACCATTCCGAGGTTGCTGCTTCCGCTTCTACTGGCTATTGTGGGTACTCTGGGCCTACAGTACAAGGCTGATTTCGGCGGATACAAAGTTACTTTCGATTACGAGCCGTCACGTTATACCCTGCCGACCACGATAAGGTGTGATACGGGCAGATATTCACATCGCGCCACTCTCGATATACCGTATTACTTTCCCCACTATTACAAAGTGAAGAACCACGAAGTGATGGCCGGCGTTAGGAAGCACTTGGAAGAGCACTGCGGTCTGATTCTGCATGAGGCAATCTTCTCTGAAGTGTATGTCTTCGACGACTTCATGGTTACCAACCTTGACGACACAACCTACGCAATTGCGAAACGTTCAAGGTAGCGGTCGTGTCGGTGTCACCCGCTGTAGACCTCGTGCCTGCAGGAATGTGGACTTGGATGTTGTGAGAGATTGAGACTGCTCCATAGTTGTCCTCATATTTTTTTATTTTTTTGCTCGCGTGCGTTTTTGGTAGTGACTCGCTGCCTTTACTCGTTTATGCGTAACATAGAAAGTTGATTCCGTAAAGGATAGTGGCGGAAGCTACAAGATATGGTGAGAGTTTTTCAACCCTTTCGAAACCAGCATGGCATCATCGAGTTCTCTAGTCGGGGGCGCCGCAGACGTCGAACCCAACCCAACATCTGGCTCCGAGGATGCGTGAACGCTACCTCGGTGGATGCTATCAGTATCGATGCTGGAGGGCCCTGTGCTGGACCATGCTGCTGACACCATCCTGGCTGCTGTCGACAAAGCTCTCACCCGAACTCAGTTGTGACAACTGACGCAGTCCCTAATCTGCAAGTCTGTGTCAAGGGAGCAACGCTGCTCACCTATTATTGTGGTGATCCATCGTGTTCAGTTCCTTAATTGTGTGAGGCTGTGTCCCTTAATTTATATCTTCCGTAGATCGGGCACAAGCTGTGCTAGTAGAGCGCGATGCTCAATAATATTAATAACAGATTCCTCTAAGAATCCACTAGAGTTGGGTTTGATACACCAATAACTCACGATAATTATACGTGACTTATACCTGAGGCCATTGTGCCAAGAGGTAGCGCGTGAGCGATTAACATTTGGGCCCCAAAGATATTTTACGCCAAGGATTCGACTTTTGCCTCATCCTGACGTCATCAAGTCTTCCCAGGTGGTTTGTAAAGAGTAGGTCGAACAGCCCGGGCGAGCTCATGAAGGCCGTTGATCCCGACCACTCGAACACCTCAGGCTGATATTCCGAACGAGGCTGTTATTTCCTGACTCCAAGGGTAGGCGATACCTCGATAGCTTCACGATAACTGAACTATCATCAGACATCTGGCAAGATCGCCTTCACCTTCACCGGAGTACCAACGTGAATCAATTGATAAAAGAGGCTCGAACTGTTTGTCGTCAAGTGTCGCTCATCAGTTTTGTCACGATTCCTAAAAGCTGTAGCCTAAGAGCATGCTGGCTAACCTAGCTATCGGGTACTTAGGCATGGAAGGAAGGGATGCACCTCCGTGTATAACTGGTGCGAAAGAACATGCCATCCATTTGCCCCCTAGCGCTAGTAGCATTGCTTCCTGGCAGGAACTTCCCGCTGTATTAATGACGGTCGTGGGCTCAGCCCGGCGTGCTACCAGAACTCGAAAATGAATCAAGTTGGTAGTTTCGCTTCGGTCAGCTGCCAGATGGCCTGGTAAGTCACAACTTCTCAATCTTGCCGTTCTCGATAGTTGGGGTGTGGCGTTGCACTTCTTGCAGTCGCGCGTGGGTAGTCGGAAGCATCTCCTCCGACGCAACCTACCCAACCAGAACAGCAGAGTTGTCATCACTCTGGCCTTCGCCCACGGCGACCTCTCACTATCTCCATTAATGCCGAAGAGCCTTTAAATGCAGCCACTCTCAGTTATTGCTCACTCGAGCTTGTTCCCGGATGGCGGAAGCTGATGAAACGATGACGACCCATCTCATGGATCGGAACTAAAACCTTCTTCACAATCTCGAAACATCGTTTAACGAACAACAATTACCATCAATTCATCTCCTCCGCCCCGAGACTCCTCATCCGTACTGCTGCCAAACGAGAGGCGATGAAACGCATAAAAATCTCGCCCTAAACATTCCGTAAACACCTCAACTGAAATCATTTTCCGGGCGCGCGACATACCTTGCCATTTCGGTCCTTGAGTACGTCCATGGCTTTCCCGGGCTGTTCGTGTAATTGTACCATATCACCTTCCGAGGTCAGTTCGGACTCGATAGACCGGACAGAGGAGAAGGAAGGTGCCTGAAAAGGACGTCCACCAAGAATCGAACCGGGAGCGTCGGAGAGAGAACTCGATGCTCTACCCTATTGAGCCATTCATGATTCGATGAAACCGTCATAGCACCCTAGAGCCATTGAAGACTCCCCAGCGATGGAATAGAAATTTGTATCCGATCCACCCTCCTCTCTTACCCCGTCCTCGCGTCCGCTCACTAAAACCACCCTCTGCGGAACCCGCCGTTTCTCCTCGGGGCCTGTACGAGGCATCCAAAAAACTCCTCACTTTCGTCAAAACTCACATCCCAATGGCAGTTCATCTGGGTTCAGCACGAAGAAGCCTGCGAACTCCTTTTCCATCCTCCGGCCGATTTCCAAAGCAAGAGTCCCTTCAGAAATCACAAAAAATGGTGAAAATGAAACGCTTCGCTCCGCCCTCACCTCCCTGCCCAACACCGAGTAAGGCGATTTCGCTGCTTTTCCAGCCGACTGTGCCAATCAACGTCTCGTTTAAATATCCCGACAACTCGCGGAGTGACTCGAGCGACGCCTTCTCCAGGGATTCCTGACGATGAGTATTTTTTGAGATCGAAAAGTTCCCGAAAGAATCCACGATTTATGAAAATCTCGCGAAAAACCAATATCATGGAGTTCGCTTTTTCCATCCTCTTTGACCTTTCCATCCGTCGATTGTTGAAATAAGAACCGTTTGAGTAACTGTAACTCAACTCTAATTCAGCTGAACGATTATAACCGAAAACTCTGTTGTCCGCCCTGCGCACGCTGCGCTCTCATCTCCCAGCGGGAGAATATGTCCCGAAAATTCCCGAAAATTGCGGTACGACCGAATTTTTTTCCATGAATTTTCGCATGCCAACAAAAGGACTATCCTCACTCAGCCTGATCATTACATGTCCGCGAGTCAATGGTTCTCCACCCCTCGCCCAATCGATGTTGTCGAACCAATAATACCCGATCTCCTCGCTGCCGGCTGGAAGGAGCTCCGATGGAAGACGACGCGGTCCTGAGAGGTCGAACCATGCACATCACAAGATGAAAAGATACGCTCACGAAGTAGTGCCCTCCCACCTTGTAGCACCAGGCAAGCAACTCCTGGCAGTTGCATTTTTTCGGCCATTTTTCCGAGCGCCGCTTTGCCGTCACCGAAACCGTGCAAAACAATCAAAAGCATCACCGGAGGCTCATCATCTTTGGGAGCAACATACGTTACGTGGAAATTCGCTTCTGAAATTAAAATTTACAGCGGAGCGAAGCAGGAAAATTCTCACCTGGTGGCCGCAGTCTGATTGACAAGGATCGAGCCAGAGAGAAAATCCGGTTTTGTAATGAAATCTGAGAGAAAAAAAGATAGAAAATTCGCCCGAATTATGAGTACTACCTTCAGCGTTCTCTCCCCGGTAAAATCGTCCAGCAACTGCCTAGCACGACTCAACGTTTTAGTCTCATCTTCTCCATCCTCTGCGACGCCGATTAGAGCAGATATCAGGCGGTAGATCTGAAAGAAGGATGATACCAGTCGCCGAGATTTGCGGGAAATTTGGTATGCTAATCTTATCAATAATTCACCTTCCCAGAAGTAAGTGATAATAATACGGAGAAAGACTATCCGCATTGGCTGATGTCCAGCCTACTGTGTCTGCCAGTTTAATTTGCAAGATGCTCAAACGAATGATTCGATCATTCATCAATCACTCAACAACTGCATGCGTGATGCAAATGACTTTTATCCTCGTATCCAGTTCGTACGAGGAATCCTGACCGTATCCTCAGTTCCAGTCATACCTCAAACGGAAGGCAATCAAAATAAGAATGCAAACAGCGAGAAAGTTTAAATCGATCAACCGTTTCGCAGAAGATATCACCGGAGAGCTATTTCGTGCCAAATCGGATTGTGGCGAGTCCGATATCAGGAAAGATTCTCACTATGCTAAGAACAATGTTTCGACCGTCGTAGCAGCTCGTCAAATTCGACGATTCCAAAAACCATTGATGATGAACATGAACAATAATAAAACCGCGTTGATCGACGTTCAACCAAAGATTCTCCATCCTTCAACAAGCTAACACGCAATTACCGTTTTCTCTCGCCTTTCGCCCAGCTTGCCATTCTTGATAAGATCTTCGCAAACCTCAGCCGCCTCGCAGAATCGTTCGAGTGCAAGGAGACACGCAGCCTGGTTGAGTTTTAGTATAACTGAAAAACTTCACAGGAAAAATTGACAAAAATACACGGTTATTTACGGTTAATGCGGCCAAACTATTTTTCGGGAAAATTTTTCCGAGCCGCGAGGGTCGTGCACCGCCACCCCGAAGGCATTCCGAATGCCTCCGTTGCCGGGGGTCTTCATGCCATGCGCGGACGGTTTGTCGGAAAATTTCACTCCAGACGACCACCCATCCAACACAAGGTTCGAAGTTAGTTCGGAACCGGAACTTCGGTGGGCTTTGGATGTGTCACTCGCAAATCCGAACCTCCCCAAGAGCGATAATTCTGAGATGTTGGGAGTACCGCGTGCCCCGGCGGCCCGCCGGCGGCGGGGGATATATCCCTAGGAACACTATCCACCATGGCAGCAAGGCCGCATTCGATCTTCTTGTCACTGGCTGGCAGCGTGCCAGAGCGCCTGGAGATGAGCGACCCATACCAGCCAGCTGCGCACGTCGCGCAGAGGCCAGGTCACTCGCCCAAAATCCTGGACCAAACACAGGGGCGAACCCCGTGCATGAGACCGCCACTGACAAGAACCCTGCTAACTCTGTATCGAGCAAGGCCGATTGGTCCCCTTGGACTCCAAGGGGATACGGATGTGTTGTTCAGCTTTCTCACGGCAGGGTGAGTCAAATTGAAGCCGCCACCCGGGCAGACATCGTTACTCAGTACAGTGACGAGGAAGGTTGGTTCCATAATGGGGTCAATAGTATTGACTCAATACCCCTTCCAGCCAGGGACCCTAACCCAGGGTCTGCCAATTTTCAAGGCGCGCCGTGAGACGATGATCAGCATAGCTCTCCATGAAAATGTTGGAGAGACTCTACATTTGCTGAAGATGCTTGAGAGAAGTGAGGTGTTGGCATGCCTGGAGCGTCAGCACGCGAATGAAATTAGGCATACGAGCCCCTGTCTCAAACCATTTTTAGATTGAGCATTTGCGACGCAGCGGCTAGGTCGACAAGCGCAGTCGCACAGGGAATGCGTAGCCTACGCAGCGTAGGTGGCAACACCTACCCCAACAGCCGAGGCAGAGTCCTCCCTGAGGAGTCCTCAGTATCGAACGGATTACAGGGGTCGAAGACGCTGGGCTCAGGCTGAGCCGCTCAGCATTGGTGCCAAACGAGACACCCATGACGTAAACAATGACCCTAATTAGGTCCACGGAGTTCATATCAGTCCAATAATCATATTTTAAATACCCCAGCAACGCCCAACCGCAACGTGCGGAATGGGGTGGTGTGGTGCCGCCTACCCACGCGCCAGAAGCCCTCGATAATTTTCGAATGCACGCCGGGCGTGAGGGCCCCTCCATTTCAGCTACATCGCTATCAACTAGGGGGAAAACTAGTCCACGCAGTTCGCCTCTCCCATGCGCAGCAAGGTGGCCTCAGCTTCGCCGGACGAAATGAGATACCCCAACACTCACTCTGGCGAGCAGCAGTTCAGCCCCTCCTGGTACTTCTCGAGCGCCTCTGCGAACCTCCGCTCGGCGTATCTTGAACGAAAAAAACAACCATGAAATTATTCACCGAATCATGATCACAAGAAGCGCAAGTCGATGAGACGCTTGAATGATGCATCCAATAAAATCGGGGAATTTATACGAAATTTTCCGAAAAATTTTGGCGGGTGGGTTTACGTCTGTTTCCTTATTACAGGGCATTCCCCTCCTGCTTCAACTTTTCAGCCGAAGTCGACATCGTAGTAGTAGACGGCGTTTAGTAAAATTGTGGGTTATCGTAGCGCGCGCCAATATGATCGATAATGACGTATCTTGAGCTCATCCTTACCGGCCGGCTGATGTGAATCGTTACGAGGGATCTTAGGTTGAGCATGGAAGATACGGAATAGGTTGAATATTTCACTAATGGCCCTTTCATCTTCCCGTCTCCTGCATCCGTTCAGAGTGTCATCAAGATGCCTCCACGTCGCCAAGCCGATCTCTCCCGATCCAACGGAGATGATGGGCGCCATCTCCGCAGCCTCTAGGTAAGATCCATTACGAGTTGCGGAAAATTTGGTATTGAATTGGTCGATAGTATCCATAAATTTGTGTAGAATGCGGTATGAACCGCTGTGTTCGTCATTGGAGCTTCTCATATACGCCTTGCTGTACATCGCCACGAGGTCAGCAAAAATGTCGTCGTCGGCTTTCACGCCAATTTTACACAATAGTGGTCTTCAAAAACTATGTCTATTATCTTAGAGAACAATCCACTTCTCTCAAATCGTCATCTCAGCGCCGTTCGAAGACTGAGATAATTTCGTCTACTGAGTGAACATGTAAACACATTAATGGCGTTAAAAATTTTAATTAAGCGTTATTAATCGTAAAAAAGTTAATTCTCCTTTTCGAGGACGGAAGCGGAGCTTGGCAGCCGCTCATCGCCGAATTTTCCGAAAAAATCCTCGCATGGCCTAAAACTTTTGTATAACGCGAAAAGCTTCTCTTAAACTTAAAAAAACTTTTCCCTACTTCAAGAAAGTACCACAGCTGAAAGAAAGTGTCTAAGGTTTGTTCTACCCTCTGCGCGAGCGCTAATGTCCGTCCCCAATAAGCTTAATCAAACCCATCCCTGACTGAAGCGCTCCATAGGTGCGTTCGAGTACTTTTGGGCATCTTAAAAGTGCGTTTTTTTGTGGGATTTTCTGATGTTGCAGGGAAAAATCACGGACCTGTCAGATACACCCCCGATGAGTTACTGCAAGTATTAACCCGAGTTGCTCGTCACGATTCGGCACAAATTTCCGCGTGCAGAGGTACTATGGGATTTGCGTATCCGAGGTTAACCCTAGGGTTTTACGGATTCTGAGAAGGTCGTCTCGTTTCCGCGCTGAAATTCGGGAGCGATTTCGCGACATGCATGGATGAACCTTGGATACGACAGTTAGAAGTATATGTACTAACCGACCTGGGCTCGGTCTAGACAGCTTTCGAGCGGCTCTCGTTTCCAGAGCTTCGCAGATTCTGAAGGTTTTTTTCACCAAGTGGTTCTGATTATTTCTCAGAATAGTACCACAATTTCACAAACTCCCATGGACGAGCTGCACGTCGAAGTGCCATCTTTTCGAAATGAAAATTTCGAATGCCAATCGCCACACTCGCCAATTTCACAATGCCATGATCGCCGAAATTTCCCGATTTTTTCATCTTTTCTGACAAATACCGCTTTTCAGTCCTCGCCCGAAGATTCGGTCAGTCGGCCGGAGAATATTACCCCACTCAAATCGTCGAGGCCACGAGGCTTTTCCGAAGCATCGGGTAGGGCATTCGGCTGCGTAGTAGAAGATTTCCCTCGCCCGGGCGTCAGATACGCTGACGCTTCGGTATGGGCGGCAGTGGCGGGTCGAGCGGACAATGTGTTGGGAACAGCGAGCCCGAAACGGCTGGTGCAATTTTTGGAGGTAAAAACGGAATTTTTCGCAAAATTTTTGGGAGAATAAGGCATGAAATTCCTTGGGAAATTAAATTTCGAGATTTTTGTGTAGAAATTTTCCGCTGCAATTTTTCACTGGGTCAATAGCGTGATGAGAAATTGTTTTATCAAAAAAAATGGCGAGTAAATGTGTAACATTTTTCACGTGATTCGTCCTTTTTGTTTTAGTACGTCGGAGATCTCCAGCTGCCTCTCAGAGATCCTTCCATCTGGTCAGTGGCGAGGCCGAGTATCTTAGGTAGAAGCGAGGAAGATACAGAATAAGTTCCAGTTCTCCGAAGCTCGTGTTTTTGTCAGCTGTTCTGCCGCATATTCGAGGAGGGCTGGGGACTGTTATGGAGACTCTGGCGGCTCATGGCTGCAAAGACGATTACATAATCGATGCCTTGATGGCCCAGGTGGTAGAACGCAAAATCGGCGGAGCGAAGCAGCGAAATTCGGGATTGGTTTGTCTTCGGCGCGATTGTGTCGAATTAGGTTCGTAGCGTTTTGACATACCAAAATTTACGCAATTCTTAGGAACTTGAGAATCATTTTATTGGGTCGTGTGTAGCATTGGTGGTATCTTTGGTAGGCCCGAGTACTTTTTAGAGGTGGTGAGCTGTCTCTGAGTATCTTTGCCAGAGTCGTGGAATCTTATGGCTCACTACGGCCAGAGGCGGATAATTTTGATAAGACTAGGGAAGTCATCCAAGGTGAGAATCTGAGCTTTCACCGTGAATTTGGATCCAAGTTTTCTGAAAAATTGGGATGGGGAATTTTATGGAGACGTGGTACTGGGCATTGGGGCCTCGTTTGTAGTCTGCTCATCGTGAACGTTACTCTGGTTCGAGTTGGCCATGAATAGAGAACCGTAAGGCTTGATGGAGCTGTCACTGAATCTTGAAGTCATGATAGTAATAGTAGAACTTGGAGGGAGAACAATATAGCTGATGATCGGACAGGTGGCGGTGGGGTATAGTTTCCTAAGCGTTGCCGCATTCACCAACCTGAAAGGAGTATTGGGTTGTTGGTTGTATTCTAATATCAGAGCGAAAGTCGGCTTCCTCGAGTTATGAGTTGCATACCAAGAATTTGTGGAGGGGTCGTTACAGAGCGAAGATTTGAATTGCGGAGCGAGCGAAGCGAGCGGAGCATATACTGTCACTTCTGCGCTTCTTTTGTGCGTTCGTTCGTTCGTTCAAATTATTTCTCCACGACTATGCTGAATGAACTCATGGGACGCATACCAATCGAAAGGTCTCGATTCATATATTCTATAAAAAATACGAAATCGCGCCCATCCCCGTTCTACCAACCCGAAATTCCCATGATGCAGAGGTTGGGAGTGTGAACAGTGAGTGGCTCTGCTCTGACCTCCGCGATATCCAGCAGTATTAGAGCCAGCGACCAGGCAGTAGCCTGTGTCTGCTGCCAACTAGCATTTGGAGGCCACCACGGTTCAGTAGGACACGAGAGCTGCCCGACCCCATACCCGATCTGGGTCGAGTCAGCAGTCTCCAGTATCCTACCTCCACATCCAGGGAGCGGAGGGCTGGGTCAAGCTCGCATCCGCCAACATTATAGCCTTAACTTCATGGCTGTTTCTAGTGCTAGCGCTTTGCTAGCTCTAGCATTGAACTATACTGCACTACCATAGGTCTCTTGCTAACTTTGGCGCGCACAAGCCCCTCTTGTGCGCATAGGCTCTGCGTGGTAATTTCGCTCACGCCGATCCTCCTGCGTAGGATTGCTACCAAAAACCAGCGTGGACCGTTGTAGATGAACCCGAAAAAATACAGAGAAAAGCCCTGGCTGGGGTTCGAACCCGAGACTTCGTGCCGAGCTCCGCTTTTTTCGTTACGAAGGCCTAGTTTGAGACATCTTTGTGTGATGTACGGACAATATTGGTTGGTCGAGCGTCGTGAGGGAAGTGTGGTTTTTTGATGAAATTCAGGATGATGAGGAAGCTCGATAGGTCCACTCGAGGACTTTACGGATTTTAGGATACGTCAGTAGTGAAGAGGATTCACCGAGCGATTGGTTGGTGTTTGCAGCAGTGGCTGAGCGCGTTGGAGATGAGGATATGCAGGTTGGTGATGGTCGAGAAAGATACGCGCTGCGCAGCCGGAAGATTTTAGGGATATTGTGATAAGCAGTGTAGGGATCTGAGAAGCCGACAAGAGACGACGGCTCATTCAGAGAGAATGGGAATGGTCAAACTGGGTCATACCGCTGCCAAGGTAGGCTTCTACTTGACCTCTTTTGTATCTTACTTGCTTGAAGCTGAGATTCTCTGTCTCCGCAGGTGGGGTACCGATCCGATAAGTTTATAGAAGAGTTCGAGAACGTTTTAGAGCACACCATCACTGCTGAGCCGAATTACGTAAGATTCAGGTCCCGGGTTCGAATCCCCCCTCGTCCATTTCTCCAGATCCATTCCCGACTGGTCTTTGCCTTTGCCGCCCTGGCATCCCTCCCGAGTACCGAGGCTGTTGTCTCCATCCTTCTTCAATCGGAAGCCGTCAGAAAGGCAGTCAACAGCCTGCCGGCGCCTCATCTCCTGTAGGCCGCCACGAGTTCGAGACTCTGAGGGCATCGAGAATTATTTCGCTGAGCGCTTTAAGGGACTTTCCAGCTGCTTTTCTCCTGTAGATTATCAACAGAAATTCAGCAGGGCCAAAGAATTTATGCCGAAAATTAACATTAATTCATTGGGCTTGCCAAATTTCATATCAGAAAATTTCGTTTTTCTAACGCAACTGGGATTCCTTCAGGATGATTTTGTTCAATACCACACTTTTCGTTACTCAGTTCGCTACTCAACGCCGCGGCCCTGGCAGGCATGCCCGGAGAGACTGAAGTCTGCGAGTCCCTCCGCCGCGCATTGCGAGTGACTGCATCTTCTTTGGATTTGAGGCAAAGGTATCTTTCAGCCGTTTCATAATCTCGCACCGCACGCGGAAGATTTTTCTCACCTCAGGCGAACGCTGTGGTTGTCTGCGTACAACGAGGAAGAGTTTGCTCATTTGCCGATTCCACCGCCTCTGCCGGCCCGAATGCCTTGGGGTGAATTTTTTTCGATTTTTTTTCTGATTTTTTGCTTTCTCAGATACCGATTATGAGTGCGAAGGAGTTGGAGCATTCCAGTTGCCGAGAGACGCTGAGGGCAAACTCGTCATTTTCGTAAGTTTGGTAAATGTGCGTTATACTCGATCAGTGAATCAATAGTGTATCGGCTAATATGGCAGTATGTGGTTCAATAGTGTCGCTCGCCCTGACAGAACTCGTTAAGTCTAGTCACACAACAACGTCGTTGTTGTCGATAACTTGTTGATGGTTTTCTTGTAGGATGAGAGGCGAGGCCCTCGAGTGCAATTGACGCAGAGAATTCTGAGTCGAGAAAGCGGAGAAGAAGTTGTTATCAAAAGCATGAGAGGGTGATTTGTTTCTGACTCTATTTTGTTGTTGAATTCTAACAGTTGGGGGCACTGAGATCGGATAATTGCATATTTTCAAGGATATCGACCACTTGTCTTGGACTTCTATGCGCTTAAAAAATGAGACCTTGAGTTGACCCAGCTGCGGAAGTATCGACTATAGCCCTTTGTCGAGAACGCTTTAGGCTGCGGATATTATTGAATTTCGATGTTGAAATTCGTTTTGCGGTTGGTGCTGCGCACCGCACTCTCTCTAGGTAGGGCTCCCTTTTGAAGCCCAACCGAATTTTCATGAATATGCTGACCACCGCTCCGCTGCACGCAGGAACATAGCGGACTGGGCTATGTATATGCGTGCCGCTGCTGCGTGTAATGAGGTGTTAATTCGCAGGAAGAGATGCGGGGATGTACTCACTGATGAACACTACACGTCGAAGCCTTGAGTTAAACCAGTGCTTGTGATAATGAGAAGAGGAGGTACGGGGTAAGCCGAGACAACGAACAGGTCGGACACACCTATAGAGGCCGCTGCACGCATGCACAAACATCCGCGCAGTACCCGGAAAGTCTAATAGATCTCCCGAAGTTGTTAATAAGGAGGGTCTATGATACACTCAGAGGGTTCTCCTTATTAGGGTAATAAGTGTCACCGTAGCCCTCTATTACGATGAGCATTCTATCCGCTGGCTCGGCCAATAGCGGTGATAAGGAAGTTATCGATGAGATGTATTGATCTTCCTCTTTCATCTCTGTTATAACTGAGCGTGGTGCCAGGACTGTTGCACACTCACACTGAACAGCTTCAAGTTTGATATCTCCATAACACTGCGGTTTTGGAGTGTGAACTCCGGAAGAAGATGACTAAACGCTGCGACGATGCTTGACGATATGACCTCCGCTGCGTGGACTCACAACAACCCAACGCCATTGTGACTGCATACAACGTGAACAACAACAACAACAACATCAACAAAAGATTATCTTTTTGATAAGACTTCAGCTAATCTGCAGTGAATCGCAAAAGACCGCAAATATAGCGTCACTCATCCGGGGGGCTTATCCTGGTGACACCGAGAGTTTTGGTGACACTCCACCCCTTTGTCTTCTTAGCGACATCAACGGCTCCCTTGGACTCTTTGTAGTACTTCACGCACAAGCCTTTGAAAGTGCCGAGCGTCTTAACCACCGGAATAGCAGCCGAGCACACTTCTCGGAGTGCGACGATCGCGAATCGCCTAGCTTCCGTCTCAGGAGACTCTTCATCGTCTTCGTAAAGAACAGTGGTCGATCCAATCATCGTCACGGCCGAGTATAGCCTATCAATTTTGCTGCGTAAAGTAGAGGGCTTCAACGCCCTTATCGGATCCCGGCCAGTGTTTCTCGGAGTGCGCGAACCCTCGAAACTGTACGAGTGCTCATAATCATCAGCCGTGCCCAGAAAGTACGAGCTCAGACCGCTGTGGCCGTCGTACCTAAAAGAGAGTAGCGAAGAAAAGAAGGGGATATTGCCCTTACGTTGAACTGAAAGGGACATGCTTGGAGCTCCCCGGGCAACGGACCCGTTGGGTTTGAAGCTCGGAATGGCTAATGACGATTTTTAAGCCCTCTAGTAGAGTCCCTTCCGCACTCCTGCGTCGATAGTGACAACGAGTCAAGTTAGTTGTGGTCGAGGTGTATGATGTTCCATCCTGTGGGGGAGAATCCTGAGAGCGATGCAGCCCGGATAAGGGCAGTCACCGAAAGTCAGCTGCGAATCGATCCCAAACATGGTCTTAGATGTGACGGCATCACATTGATGCTATTGAAACCGGTGGATAACAGACATTAGTCATTTTAGACTCTCTTACATCAGTAGAGGTGCTGTGTCGGGCCACTGAGCCGATAGCGGTAACGAGGGGTGAGTTGGAGAGTAATGCAGCAGCAGCTGACACGCCGATGATGATGAACTGTTTTGGGGACATTCAGGAGGGTCGACTTTAACGCTGCTTGGAGGGGAGGAAGGACCGGCGACGCGGCGACCCTTTCCGAGGGTCTGTTGATGAAAGCCGGTCAGAAATGTTCAGTAGAGACGTGGAAATATCCCGTGGCCCGATCTTGAGGAGGGAAACTCCGCCCGAAGGGGGTATCGCTCGCCTGGTCGGACGAGCGAGGGCATCGAAGCTTGCAACGGGCAGGCTGCAACTCGTTAGTGGGCGTGCAGTACTGCTGCTGCAGTAGTGAATCACTACTAGTGATGATAACCATGGTATCATCAAGAGGCATTACACCGTACCCGACCTGATGCAGAAGAAGTCGGTCGAAGCCTTAGAGCAGGAAGACGTGATGACTAATTCATGTATTGCTCGTTATTAAGGAACGTTTCAATCTGACTGTGCTGGCCTCATCGGGCCATCCTGTCCTCATAGCTTAGTGTGATGCAAGGACTGATGCCCGTTCATACTGTACAGCTTCAAGCTTGATATTTCAGTAAGAAATCATGGCTGAGTTTAGATTCTGAAGTTCAGAATCCAGACTTTTTCTGAGGATGATGAATCCAACTCTAGGACGAAACGATGCAATATGGTTGGCGTTATCATCCAGGCTCCATGAACTCACAACAACACAACACCATTCTGACTGCACACAACGTAAACAACAACAACATCCCCAAAGCACTAGCTTTTCGAAGTGACTTCAGCTGATCAGAAATATAACAGAGGATAGCACCCACGAAATCGGCATAGTGACTTCGTGCTTGCTCCGCGGTTGTAGACGGATACCGCTGTATATCTGCTCAATCGAGCCGCTGAGTCAAGATGATAGCCCAATCCTGTGGTGTCTTGTGTTCGAGTCGAGGTTTGGCACGCGAAGGCAATGAACTGTAGATGACAGCTTTCCGCTCTGTAGTTCCGAGTGTTGAGCACCGAGGCTATCAACACATTAGGCGATTACGTTGTGCATTCAGCGTACATAAAATTCCCTCATCCGAACTCGCAAAAACGCAACACTATCGTAGCTACACACACCATCTACATCATCATTATCATCGTTAGCATCAAAAAGCCTCTTCACGTCATCCACTGACGTTTACTAGTGTTGAAAAGACAGGAAATGAGTAAAAACCGATAGACACATTAATATCAGCTACTGCCTCACCGTCGGCTTAGGTACAGTCTTCCCCAACTGTCTATCAGCTGGCGTGAATTTAATCAATGTGAGTCCGCTGCTGGTCTCTTCTTTTCTATTGTGCCACTCCGATCTAAAAGTAGCATGAATGGTTCCCTCTCCGACGCCTTCGGACGAGTCGCACAATTCATCAAAACTCCCAAATTCCTGAGATATAATTGTCAGCGCGGCTGCACACAACTGAGCCAGTTTTCCTCTCGCAGATTGTCCAGCTTCGGTATTGTCCCGCAAATTCGGGTGTTCATACAGTTTAGTGCGTCCCAAAGCCCTCACGGCTGAGGACAGGTCGGTGATAGCATCAACAAGCGTCGAGGCGTCGAGGTCCCTGAACGGATCCAGGCCGGTGCTCTCGGGAGGGAAGCTCCCCGGAAGGGCGTCAAAAGTGCAAATTTGTCGCTTTGGGTGTTTGCCTTGACCGATCGAATACCAGGTGAGAGCGTCCTCATCGAAGAAACTGCAAAATACAAAGCAGAGGTCGTGCAACGCGGATTGTCCGAGGAAACCCCCTCACCCTAGTTGCAGCGGCAAATGCTTTTCTCCCTTGGGGCAATGGATTCTCCGCATATGTATTCTGCTGCCATTAACGTCGATGTGAAGAAGCTTTGATTGGCTTATCTCGTCAATACGTTTGTTATTAAAACTACAGTAGGCAGCGTCGTTCTTCGCGTCGAAGTTGGCGTTTTCGTCAGGCGGCGGGTAATCCTGAGAAACCACCGGTGGGTGATACTCAGCACGCTCCTCCAATCGGGAGGGCTACGATCGACGTCTTTCGACCCCCACCGGTCACTAGCCATTTTAGAGTCTCTTACATCAGTAGGGGTGTTGTGGTGGGCAACTGAGCCGATAGCGGTAACGAGGGGTGAGTTGGAGAGTAATGCAGCAGCAGCTGACACTCCGATGATGATGAACTGTTTTGGGGACATTCAGGAGGGTCGACTTTAACGCTGCTTGGAGGGGAGGAAGGACCGTCACCGAAAGAGCCGATCGAGTGGCCTGTCAGTCACCCACTCGGCCAAGGCACGTAAAATACCACCGGAAAGGTATCCTTCATGGTGCGGAAAAGTCTACCACACGAATGAGGATGATGTTATCGCTCGCCCACTCGGACGAGCGACGGCCTCTCGATGACCCGCGGGACATCCACAGATCCAAGCTTGGGACTTGCGAAGTGCTTCAAGACTGCGTTAAAAGCAATTCCAGGGTCAAGTCTTCATGAATCGACGCATCACTGTCATCGCTCGTGTGGCATATCGATTGTTCGGGCGAGCGCTAAACACAAAACGTCATTTGACGCGTCACGTTCTGAGCTAGTCTTTCTTTGGTTTTCTGGTTGTTGTTGAGTTGTGATGTACCGCCCGTGTATTATTAAACAACACATTCCTGGGAAAGTGATAGTAAATGTATCAAATATTACAATAGTCATCGGATGGCCTGTTGGACGAGCCGTACCCAGGAGGCCTCGGCAGCGGCTTTGAGTGGGGGTAAAACCGCAGACAACTCATCCTCACTGAAAATGTTACAATTGGGGTCGAGTGGATCCGCTAAGAAAAGGCCATGATGGGGTTGTTGAGTAGATTCCTCCGAAATGGTGATGATGATGGACTCGTCTTGTTGATGTTGTTGAAGTGCCGTTGTAGAGACGTGTTGAAGCCAACGTAAAAGACCAACGAAGAGATTACCAAGATCATCAACATCCCCACGAGCTGATAAGTAGTTGAGACCAAATACATCAGCCTCCTCTCGAGATGATACCAATGAAAACACTTGTCGTGGTAGATGACCATACTTCAATACAGGAAGACCTCGTCGCCGTGAAGTATGCAGGTTTGGTAGAACTTGTTGTTGCTGTAGAAATGCTATACATAGTAATGCCCATTGGAAACCGGTGAGATTATTATTAATCGACCCGACACCCGATAATAGATTGTCTCGACCCCACCGTCTGATAAGACAGACGAGTGGGGCTAGTAAGGGACTACAATTGGAATAACTACGCAGTAATCTTGCATGCAACAATCGACGTGTAAATGATAATGATGATGGTGGAGAGTTGCAAGAGGTGGTGGCCTTAACAACCCGAAGGAGAAAGTCGGGTAGTCGAGTATCGCCTTGTTGTTGATGCTGTTCATCCTTCAATCGGCATCGTATAGAATTCGTGTCTTCTAACATGATACCATTACTATCGAATTTACTAAACTCATGAAGACCACCGGCAATGGCTTCAGCAAGTGAAGCTTCATCAGAGCTTTCACTAACCCCACCAAACATTGGAAGGAGAATATCAACACTCGAGTCCTCTTTGGATGCCAACCCGCTGGCGTATGACCCTATCGGGACTAACTGGACTTCTATTCCAACTGGAGTTGTTTGTGATATTATAAACGTTTCGAATTCGTTTATAATGGAAGATATTTCGCCAGCAAGTGCGGCATCAACATGATGTGTTGTGAAGTACTCGTCGGCAAGTGATCGTGCAAGGAGATTGTCAACCTTTTCAACGACCGATGGTGAAAGTTTCTTAACCCTCTTCGGAGAGGGAAGATCCTTCTTGTCAGTCGAGGGCTCAGATGTTGGACTTCTACACCTAAACAGAATCATTCATGACGGGGCAACAGCAGCACGATGATGATGAGGAGGCCTTACCGTTTAGTCGGGGAGGGCTGCTTCCGCCAATCCCGAATCTTCGGACCACTCGGGTTGTATTGGATGTACCGCTTTTGGGGTGTTTGATGATGAGCTTGGCGACTGGCAGAGGGATGAGTACGTCTGTACTGATCGAACCGATTAGGTGGGGGAGATCGAGGTAGCACTGGACTCATTGCAGTAATCATCAACGGGAGCACTAACCAAGGAAAAGTCGAAACTCTACCTACTTTGTATCTTCCACGAATCAACCTAAGATATGTCATTGAAGGAGTACTCTCGTATTCAGGGAAGAAATACAGAGCACAACTACCAACCACAATCAAGGTTATCAGCGTTTCTCATCCGGAGCGCTTCCTTAGCCGTCCGCAGTCGTCAGCCGCCACCTCGTCAGAGGCTCGAGCGCTGTGACCAAAGAGGGCCCTTTGAGGGGCTCCTAGTGGGGTTCGGGAGACCTTTACGCGTGATCGAGCGCTCAGGGCCGGGCGGATCTAGCGGGTCCACGACGAGCAAGCATCAACCCAATATATGAAGCACCCGCACTCAAGCGTTAACGTAGGACGGCGAAACGGGCCAGGCTTAAAGCGTTGCAGCACTTCTTCCCTATAGTATGTGTTCAATCTGTAAAGGTAAAGGAACGGAAAGGCGACGGCGGGGCGATCGTACGCGTAAACGTGTCACGCAGATTTCCTGCAATGAAAGACGCGCTCGCCCAAGTGATCGATAGCTTGGCAAGCGAGATTCCGTTACTGAACTCTTAGGGCCTCTTTCACTAACCCCTTACTTAACTTAGAACAGTAAAAAACTTAAGAAACTAAGGTAAGATCGTTTCACTAAGGGGATGACGAGCGGTAAGTTCACTTAAGTTCCTCAGGCTCACCCTTAAGTTAAGAATCCTTAAGATCTAACGTTAGTTTCTTAAGCGCGGTAAGTAAGGAAGTTAGTTCGTTTCACTAAGGCACGTTCTTAAGGACATACTTAAGATTTCGGTAAGGCTCGACCGATCAGCTTTACCCCGGCCTTACCCCCCGAAAGTGAGTGAAAGTGCATTACTACGCTCCGCTGAGAACTATACCCCCCGGTTTCTAGCCCGCGTCAGTACGAATCCCCCAAGATACGATTTTACAGTGTTTCCCTGACTTGCGCTTTTTCGATCAAAAAAATTCGATAGGATCTTTGCGCAGCGCGGGGATTCAGATTTGCGCACAACATCTATCTCAAGTCGTCGACTACATCTTAAGATCACGCTTAGTCCGAACTTAAGATCTTACTTAACGTCGTTCTTAAGGTTAGACCCCTTACACTTAAGGCTCAGGGACTTGTGAAACGTTCTTAGAGTTTTCTTAAGTTTGTGAGGTGAGGTCTCTAGCCTTAAGATTCGTCATTCTTAAGGGGTTAGTGAAAGAGGCCCTTAATTCCCCGCCTTGCACTGGAGCCGCCGCAGACGTGGTTGAGTCAGGGATCCTTTAACACGGTGTCAGAACAGGGGGACCATTCAAGGCGAGTAACTCTAGTGAACGAGGTTGATGTTGGCTGATAGTATCACTGTTTCTCGCGGGTGGGCATCAGTCTCGTATGGGTCTCGAAGAGCACAACGATGACCACGGCCGAGGCAGTCGCTAAACAAGAGGGCTATCTGTCTTGGTCTTGTACACGCTAGTACAGCACGGGGATCGCGATTTTTGACCCGTTCCAATTACAATTCAAGCTGCTTCGCTCCCAGGCAGGAAGCCGCTCGGAAGGTCGAGAGATAGTAGTGCGTTGTTGAGCATAATCGACACGGTTGGAACTGAACGGTTGAGCATTGTATGTTCGATCAATTTACTTGCGGAAGAGCCTGACTAAATGAACCGCGCAACCGATTAGTCGTCGGCCACCATCCGTGTTAGCCGGTTGAACCCCGACGACGCCCGTTAACCGTGCGAAAAAAAGGATTCCTTCACTCGACTGAGCGTGAGATATATCAGTGCATGGGAAGAACAACACTCGAGAGACGATGCCAAGTACGATGACACTTGTTATCAACGCCTCTGCAGCGTGTGTTGTCTCGTTCATGACCAGGTCAAGACAGGTCTAAGGTGGTGGTTAGTAAACCACCTCTGTTGCTCAAGAAGTGATACTGGAACCACACTTTACGCGTGAAAGCAGATCCAGAATCGATTCTAAGTTCCACTTGGTTCATCCAATAGGGAATGGCCCGCCACTTCCACAGATCTCTCCGACGTTGCGGAGTCAGCGGACTCAACTGAAAAAGAACCGCTCGGCTCGTTCTTTCGGAAGGACACTCTCGACGTCGTCAGCGCGAGGGCATCTCGAAAGGTTCTCATCGTGTTGGGAACGCCCAATGACTCCACGGCCAGCACTATCGTAATCGTATGGTTTGAAACGCTTCTTACTGTTCATCGTTGTGTGTGATTCATCATCAACTTAGCAGACAAGGGGGTCGCAAAGCATCTTCCAGTGCCCGAGAAAGAGAGCAATTTTTGCACTTCGTTCGCCCCTCTTTAAGCGCGAAGGCTACTCGTGCCTTGAGGTCAGCGGAAGCAGCCCTCCCCGACTAAACGGTAAGGCCTTCTTCCTCTCCTCATCGTGCTGCTGTTGCCCCGTCATGAATGATTCTGTTTAGGTGTAGAAGTCCAACATCTGAGCCCTCGACTGACAAGAAGGATCTTCCCTCTCCGAAGAGGGTTAAGAAACTTTCACCATCGGTCGTTGAAAAGGTTGACAATCTCCTTGCACGATCACTTGCCGACGAGTACTTCACAACACATCATGTTGATGCCGCACTTGCTGGCGAAACCGTCATCTTTCACGCCACCCCGAGGCTTTTTGGAAGCTGAACACGCGTACTTCGCTTTACTCCAGTCCCAACTTGAATCGATCAATTTAGTGCCATCGCGTCGCTCGAGTGCACGGAGGAGCAAGGTTGCAGCTCTGCAGCACCGACGTGATTTCCGACGTGTAGCCACATGTTCTATCTCGAGATTCTCCGCGAGGGTAGAATAGCGGAAGCTTGAAGAAGGTCCAGAAGCTCGTGGGTGTCCTTACAAGGGTGATGTTGTATCGGTGGGCTAAGCCAAGTAGGGCTACTATCACGACCAGCACTACTACTATCACCTACGACGACCAGCACTACTACTATCACCTACGACGACCAGCACTACTACTATCACCTACGACGACCAGCACTACTACTATCACCTACGACGACCAGCACTACTACTATCACCTACGACGACCAGCACTACTACTATCACCTACGACGACCAGCACTACTACTATCACCTACGACGACCAGCACTACTACTATCACCTACGACGACCAGCACTACTACTATCACCTACGACGACCAGCACTACTACTATCACCTACGACGACCAGCACTACTACTATCACCTACGACGACCAGCACTACTACTATCACCTACGACGACCAGCACTACTACTATCACCTACGACGACCAGCACTACTACTATCACCTACGACGACCAGCACTACTACTATCACCTACGACGACCAGCACTACTACTATCACCTACGACGACCAGCACTACTACTATCACCTACGACGACCAGCACTACTACTATCACCTACGACGACCAGCACTACTACTATCACCTACGACGACCAGCACTACTACTATCACCTACGACGACCAGCACTACTACTATCACCTACGACGACCAGCACTACTACTATCACCTACGACGACCAGCACTACTACTATCACCTACGACGACCAGCACTACTACTATCACCTACGACGACCAGCACTACTACTATCACCTACGACGACCAGCACTACTACTATCACCTACGACGACCAGCACTACTACTATCACCTACGACGACCAGCACTACTACTATCACCTACGACGACCAGCACTACTACTATCACCTACGACGACCAGCACTACTACTATCACCTACGACGACCAGCACTACTACTATCACCTACGACGACCAGCACTACTACTATCACCTACGACGACCAGCACTACTACTATCACCTACGACGACCAGCACTACTACTATCACCTACGACGACCAGCACTACTACTATCACCTACGACGACCAGCACTACTACTATCTGTCGGAAGCGATGCACGACTGGCACGGCCTAACAGTTCGCACGAGCCATTCCAAGCATCTTCGTTATACGACTGACTCTGCAGTGCAGGTATCGATCGTAGCCTCTCGCTGCTACATCCTCATCACAAGAGCCGAGCAGCTCACTCTTAGTCTCCCGAGAGCACAATTTTAGAGAGTATAGGTAAGCGTGGACTTGCGTTAGCGACAGAGGCTCTCTTCATCACCCAACATCATTTCCGTCATTCCCCTCCAACCTGGACACCCCGGTTAATTAACGCTTTAATTACCACCTCGACGCACGCAAGGTCCTGCGCGTGCGTTCCGGCACTGGGGGGACAGTACCACCGCATCTTTGTGTCACAAAGGAGACAGCGCTCGCCCAGCTGTTTCGCTGAGGTATAGCGAAACGTATCGGAGTACTCCACTGCCGCAGGCTAGCGCTGGTGGAATAACGCAGCGGTGGCTTTACGAGCTCGTGTTGATCAGCCTTGCCGAAAGGGATTTGCTGTGTGAAGGCTACTTGGTGTTTATACCCGGGCTGTGGACGTGTTCATGCTCGCCTAGTGAGTAGCCGGATAGCTTTGGAGGGCTGCACACTCGTTCGATCACTAGCGTTATTCTGTACTTCAGGTTGTCTTACCTGTCGTTTTCCCGCGCATGAGATACGATCTACGTGTTCGATCAGTGAGCGTCGACACTAACAGCTTGTATTTGATTGTCGCAGCCAGTGCCGTTGATGGTATTGGTCGAGGCGAACTCTCGGGCCTTGGTTGAGGTTGAGGTTAAGTGGGGCCCTCGGTGTCGTGTTGAACCTGTGTTCACCTGGCTGCACTATCGTCCGTGTAGCTATTAGGGCGTCATCATTGAGTGCTGCAGTGGGAGTGGCAGAAAAGTTGTGGTAAGGTCGTAGCTGTTTCGGTTGGGCTGTTGTCATGCGCTGGACTCCCTAGTGTTTCATATCGTGTCCTTCGCTTGTCAGGTATGCTACCAACAATAGGTATTTTTTCCTGGGCTCTTGCGTGGGCGCGTTTCTGCTATATTCTGGGCTGGCATCAATTCTCCTGCGGATGGAGTTTGGCCGTTTTCATGAGACCTTTCATGTATGTTGATTGAAAGCTGCTCGTTGGCGATGTGTGATGAAGATAAGAGGTTTGCGGTGGAGCTCGTGTGATGAAACGTCGCCTGGAAGGTCGATGCGGATATAGTGAGAACGCGGTGGGTTTTGAGATGTCGGTGGAGGCTGTACGTCGATGCCGGGGACGTTAGGCGCGTCGGGTTTTAGGTATCTTCGTCGGATCTTGGAAGGTGGTGGCTGCGGTCGGCCTTGCGCCCTGGAGTGCAGGGGGTTGAAGGGGTTGATGCAAAACGAAGGTTGATGGGTGCGTTGGTGTTCTGCATGTTTAATCACGGTTTCTGGTCAGTCTGAGGTATCTTTGGCTGGTCTATGGGCGATTCAAAGTAGGTTTAGTTGTGTGATAGGTTTTTCCTGGTTAGTACTCATCTTAATGATCACTGCAATGAGTCCAGTGCCCCCTCGGTCTCCGCCGCTCAACCGGTTCGATCAGTACAAGCGTAACCATTCGTCCCCCAGCCGTCAACGTTCAACTCCCCAAAAGCGGTACATCCAATACAACCCGAGTGGTCCGAAGATTCGGGATTGGCGGAAGCAGCCCTCCCCGACTAAACGGTAAGGCCTTCTTCTCCTCCTCCTCATCGTGCTGCTGTTGCCCCGTCATGAATGATTCTGTTTAGGTGTAGAAGTCCAACATCTGAGCCCTCGACTGACAAGAAGGATCTTCCCTCTCCGAAGAGGGTTAAGAAACTTTCACCATCGGTCGTTGAAAAGGTTGACAATCACCTTGCACGATCACTTGCCGACGAGTACTTCACAACACATCATGTTGATGCCGCACTTGCTGGCGAAATATCTTCCATTATAAACGAATTCGAAACGTTTATAATATCACAAACAACTCCAGTTGGAATAGAAGTCCAGTTAGTCCCGATAGGGTCATACGCCAGCGGGTTGGCATCCAAAGAGGACTCGAGTGTTGATATTCTCCTTCCAATGTTTGGTGGGGTTAGTGAAAGCTCTGATGAAGCTTCACTTGCTGAAGCCATTGCCGGTGGTCTTCATGAGTTTAGTAAATTCGATAGTAATGGTATCTTGTTAGAAGACGCGAATTCTATACGATGTCGATTGAAGGATGAACATCATCATCAACAACAACAAGGCGATACTCGACTACCCGACTTTCTCCTTCGGGTTGTTAAGGCCACCACCTCTTGCAACTCTCCACCATCATCATTATCATTTACACGTCGATTGTTGCATGCAAGATTACTGCGTAGTTATTCCTATTGTAGTCCCTTACTAGCCCCACTCGTCTGTCTTATCAGACGGTGGGGTCGGGACAATCTATTATCGGGTGTCGGGTCGATTAATAATAATCTCACCGGTTTCCAATGGGCATTACTATGTATAGCATTTCTACAGCAACAACAAGTTCTACCAAACCTGCATACTGCACGGCGACGAGGTCTTCCTGTATTGAAGTATGGTCATCTACCACGACAAGTGTTTTCATTGGTATCATCTCGAGAGGAGGCTGATGTATTTGGTCTCAACTACTTACCAACTCGTGGGGATGTTGATGATCTTGGTAATCTCTTCGTTGGTCTTTTACGTTGGCTTCAACACGTCAGTACAACGGCACTTCAACAACATCAACAAGACGAGTCCATCATCATCACCATTTCGGAGGAATCTACTCAACAACCCCATCATGGCCTTTTCTTAGCGGATCCTCTCGACCCCAATTGTAACATTTTCAGTGAGGATGAGTTGTCTGCGGTTTTACCCCCACTCAAAGCCGCTGCCGAGGCCACCTGGGTACGGCTCGTCCAACAGGCCATCCGATGACTATTGTAATATTTGATACATTTACTATCACTTCCCAGGAATGTGTTGTTTAATAATACACGGGCGGTACATCACAACTCAACAACAACCAGAAAACCAAAGAAAGTCACAAAAACTAGCTCAGAACGTGACGCGTCAAATGACGTTTTGTGTTTAGCGCTCGCCCGAACAATCGATATGCCACACGAGCGATGACAGTGATGCGTCGATTCATGAAGACTTGACCCTGGAATTGCTTTTAACGCAGTCTCGAAGCACTTCGCAAGTCCCAAGCTTGGATCTGTGGATGTCCCACGGGTCATCGAGAGGCCGTCGCTCGTCCGAGTGGGCGAGCGATAACATCATCCTCATTCGTGTGGTAGACTTTTCCGCACCATGAGGGAAACCTTTCCGGTGGTATTTTACGTGCCTTGGCCGAGTGGGTGACTGACAGGCCACTCGATCGGCTCTTTCGGTGACGGTCCTTCCTCCCCTCCAAGCAGTGTTAAAGTCGACCCTCCTGAATGTCCCCAAAACAGTTCATCATCATCGGAGTGTCAGCTGCTGCTGCATTACTCTCCAACTCACCCCTCGTTGCCGCTATCGGCTCAGTTGCCCGACACAGCACCCCTACTGATGTAAGAGACTCTAAAATGGCTAGTGACCGGTGGGGGTCGAAAGACGTCGATCGTAGCCCTCCCGATTGGAGGAGCGTGCTGAGTATCTCCCACCGGTGGTTTCTCAGGATTACCCGCCGCCTGACGAAAACGCCAACTTCGACGCGAAGAACGACGCTGCCTACTGTAGTTTTAATAACAAACGTATTGACGAGATAAGCCAATCAAAGCTTCTTCACATCGACGTTAATGGCAGCAGAATACATATGCGGAGAATCCATTGCCCCAAGGGAGAAAAGCATTTGCCGCTGCAACTAGGGTGAGGGGGTTTCCTCGGACAATCCGCGTTGCACGACCTCTGCTTTGTATTTTGCAGTTTCTTCGATGAGGACGCTCTCACCTGGTATTCGATCGGTCAAGGCAAACACCCAAAGCGACAAATTTGCACTTTTGACGCCCTTCCGGGGAGCTTCCCACCCGAGAACACTGGCTTGGATCCGTTCAGGGACCTCGACGCCTCGACGCTTGTTGATGCTATCACCGACCTGTCCTCAGCCGTGAGGGCTTTGGGACGCACTAAACTGTATGAACACCCGAATTTGCGGGACAATACCGAAGCTGGACAATCTGCGAGAGGAAAACTCGCTCAGTTGTGTGCCGACGCGCTGACAATTATATCTCAGGAATTTGGGAGTTTTGATGAATTGTGCGACTCGTCCGAAAGGGTCGGAGAAGGAACCATTCATGCTACTTTTAGATCAGAGTGGCACAATAGAAAAGAAGAGACCAGCAGCGGACTCACATTGATTAAATGCACGCCAGCTCATAGACAGTTGGGGAAGACTGTACCTAAGCCGACGGTGCGGCAGTAGCTGATATTAATGTGTCTATCGGTTTTACTCATTTCCTGTCTTTTCAACACTAGTAAACGTCAGTGGATGACGTGAAGAGGCTTTTTGATGCTAACGATGATAATGATGATGTAGATGGTGTGTGTAGCTACGATAGTGTTGCGTTTTTGCGAGTTCGGATGAGGGAATTTTATGTACGCTGAATGCACAACGTAATCGCCTAATGTGTTGATAGCCTCGGTGCTCAACACTCGGAACTACAGAGCGGAAAGCTGTCATCTACAGTTCATTGCCTTCGCGTGCCAAACCTCGACTCGAACACAAGACACCACAGGATTGGGCTGTCATCTTGACTCAGCGGCTCGATTGAGCAGATATACAGCAGTATCCGTATACAACCGCGGAGCAAGCACGACAGGGCACTATGCCGATTTCGTGGGTGCTATCCTCTGTTATATTTCCGATCAGCTGAAGTCAGTTCGAAAAGCTAGTGCTTTGGGGATGTTGTTGTTGTTTACGTTGTGTGCAGTCAGAATGGTGTTGTGTTGTTGTGAGTTCATGGAGCCTGGATGATAACGTCAACCACATTGCACCGTTTCGTCCTAGAGTTGGATTGATCATCCTCAGAAAAAGTCTCGATTCTGAACTTCAGAATCTAAACTCAGCCTGATGGAAAGTCCTGCAGAAATATCAAGCTTGAAGTTGTACAGTATGAACGGGCAACAGTCCTGGCATCACACTGAGCTATGAGGACAGGATGGGCCGATGAGGCCAACACAGTCAGATTGAAAGGTTCCTTTATAACGAGAAATACATGAATTACTCATCACGTCTTCCTGCTCTAAGGCTTCGACTGACTTCTTCTGCATCAGGTCGGGTACGGTGTAATGCCTCTTGATGATACCATTGTTATCATCACTAGTAGTTGTCACTACTGCAGCAGCAGTACTGCACGCCCACTAACGAGTTGCAGCCTGCCCGTTGCGAGCTTCGATGCCCTCGCTCGTCCGACCAGGCGAGCGATACCCCCTTCGGGCGGAGTTCCCTCCTCAAGATCGGGCCACGGGGAATTTCCACGTCTCTACTGAACATTTCTGACAGGCTTTCATCAACAGACCCTGAGGGGGGGGGACGTCGCGTCGCCGGTCCTTCCTCCCCACCAAGCAGCGTTGAAGTCGACCCTCCTGAATGTCCCCAAAACAGTTCATCATCATCGGAGTGTCAGCTGCTGCTGCATTACTCTCCAACTCACCCCTCGTTGCCGCTATCGGCTCAGTGGCCCAACACAACACCCCTACTGATGTAAGAGACTCTAAAATGGCTAATGACTGTTATCCACCGGTTTCAATAGCATCAATGTGACGCCGTCACATCGAAGACCATGTTTGAGATCGATTCGCAGCTGACTTTCGGTGACTGCCCTTATCCGGACTGCATCGCTCTCAGGATTATCCCCCACAGGATGGAACATCATACACCTCGACCACAACTAACTTGACTCGTTGTCACTATCGACGCAGGGATGCGGAAGGGACTCTACTAGAGGGCTTAAAAATCGTCATTAGCCATTCCGGGCTTCAAACCCAACGTGTCCGTTGCCCGGGGAGTTCCAAACATGTCCCTTTCAGTTCAACGTAAGGGCAATATCCCCTTCTTCTCTTCACTCCTTTCTTTTAGGTACGACGACGACAGCGGTCTGAGCTCTTATTTTCTGGGCACGGCTGATGATTATGAGCACTCGTACAATTTCGAGGGTTCGCGCACTCCGAGAAACACTGGCCGGGATCCGATAAGGGCGTTGAAGCCCTCTACTTTACGCAGCAAAATTGATAGGCTATACTCGGCCGTGACGATGATTGGATCGACCACTGTTCTTTACGAAGACGATGAAGAGTCTCCTGAGACGGAAGCTAGGCGATTCGCGATCGTCGCACTCCGAGAAGTGTGCTCGGCTGCTATTCCGGTGGTTAAGACGCTCGGCACTTTCAAAGGCTTGTGCGTGAAGTACTACAAAGAGTCCAAGGGAGCCGTTGATGTCGCTAAGAAGACAAAGGGGTGGAGTGTCACCAAAACTCTCGGTGTCACCAGGATAAGCCCCCCGGATGAGTGACACTATATTTGCGGTTTTTTGTGCCTCACTGCAGATTAGCTGAAGTCTTATCAAAAAGATAATCTTTTGTTGTTGATGATGTTGTTGTTCACGTTGTACGCAGTCACAATGGCGTTGGATTGTTGTGAGTCCACGCAGCGGAGATCATATCGTCAACCATCGTCGCATCGTTTAGTCATGTTCTTCTGGAGTTCACACTCTAAAACCGCAGTGTTATGGAGATATCAAGCTTGAAGCTGTTCAGCGTGAGTGTGCAACAGTCCTGGCACCACGCTCAGTTATGACAGAGACGAAAGAGGAAGATCAATACATCTCATCGATAACTTCCTTATCACCGCTATTGGCCGAGCCAGCAGATAGAATGCTAATCGTAATAGAGGGCTACGGTGACACTTATTACCCTAATAAGGAGAATCTAATACACCCTCTGAGTGTATCTTAGACCCTCCTTATTAACAACTTCGGGAGATCTATTAGACTTTCCGGGTACGGAAATCTCCCGAAAAAATTTCCTCCAGACTGCGGGAGTGGGAGAATACTGGGAAATACCCTTTTCGTATTTAAGGCAACATAGCGTTGAGGAGCGGTACGCCCGGCGGGAGTGTATCCTTGTCTGTGCGATGATGCGCACAACCGTTTCTCTGACGATCTCGCGGGGAGAAAGCTGACATGGCTGCGCGATCAACTTCGATTCATGGCCCCTCGGCACTTCATTTTTCGACCAAGGGTATAAAAGAAACTGCGGTGTCTCTTGGCTCAAGATCGAATCTTCCCAGTGCTGACTCAAGGGCGTCATTGACTACGGAGTTAACCATTAGGAAATGAGAGTGATACTAACTACGAATGGGATATCACCAAATAACTCATAGTTCGACGATTCGGGAGTAATCCGCATGTAATGGGATTCTGCGCGGATGTTTGTGTATGCGTGCAGCGGCCTCTATAGGTGTGTCCGACCTGTCGTTGGGTCGTTGTCTCGGCTTACCCCGTAACTCCTCTTCTCATTATCACAAGTACTAGTTTAACTCAAGGCCCTACTTGTAGTGTTCATCAGTGAGTACATCCCCGCATCTCTTCCTGCATATTAACACGAACCCCGTTACACGCAGCAGCGGCACGCATATACACAGCTCAGTCCCCTATGTTCCTGCGTGCAGCGAAGCGGTGGTCAGCATATTCATGAAAAGTAGGCTGGGCTTCAAAAGGGAGTCCTCCCTAGAGAGAGTGCGGTGCGCAGCACCAACCGCAAAACGAATTTCAACATCGAAATTCAATAATATCCGCAGCTTAAAGCGTTCTCGACAAAGGGCGGTAGTCGATACTTCCGCAGCTGAGTCAACTCATGGCCTCATTCTTCGAACTTATAGAAATCCACGACAAGTGGTCGTTATCCTTGATAATGTGCAATTATCCCATCTCAGTGCCCCCAACTGTTAGAATTCAACAACAAAATAGAGTCAGAAACAAATCACCCTCTCATGCTTTTGATGACAACTTCTTCTCCGCTTTCTCGACTCAGAATTCTCTGCATTAATTGCACTCGAGGACCTCGTATCTCATCCTACAACAAAACCATCAACAAGTTATCGACAACAACGACGTCGTTGTGTGACTAGACTTAACGAGTTCTGTCAGGGCGAGCGATACTATTGAACCACATACTGCCATCTTAGCCGATACACTATTGACTCACTACGTATCCATCGAAATCACCCTGATCGAGTATAACGCACATTTACCAAACTTACGAAAATGATAAGTTTGCCCTCAGCGTCTCTCGGCAACTGGAATGCTCCAACTCCTTCGCACTCATAATCGGTGTCTAAAACAGCAAAAAATCAGAAAAAAAATTCGGAAAAAATCACCCCAGGGCATTCGAGCCGGCAGAGGCGGTGGAATCGGCAAATAATCAAACTCTTCCTCGTTGTACGCAGACAACCACAGCGTCCGCCTGAGGCGAGAAAAATCTTCCGCGTGCGGTGCGAGATTATGAAACGGCTGAAAGATACCTTTGCCTCAAGTCCAAAGAAGATGCAGTCACTCGCAATGCGCGGCGGAGGGACTCGCAGACTTCAGTCTCTCCGGGCATGCCAGCCAGGGCCGCGGCGTTGAGTAGCGAACTAAGTAACGAAAAGTGTGGTACTGAAAAGTGAAAATGTGATTTGTCGATATGCAACCGACAAGAGAGGTGCTCCGGCATTCTTACAGCAGCAAAGCAGAGGAGAAGACCCCTAGAGCGCTCGAAAGCATAATTCTTCGTGCCACTGAGAGTCACGAATTCGTTGCGATAATGTGAGTCAGCGAGGACGGTTGCCCTCAGGTTGAAATTCTCCGTTATGCATCGAGCCGTACATGGAACAATTAGCTATCAGCTCAGAAAAAGTGTAAAGAACAGTTACCATCAGTATTTTTTCTCTTCATCTTCAACAATCTATCTGAGCATGCTCGATTTCATGACAGGGAACGACACAACCAAAAAACAAGTCGGATATTTTCAATACGAAAGGCTACGTTCAACATTGTTGAACGTAGCCTCGTGTACTGGAAGTCGACCAGCTGCGTATCAACTGCTGAATGAACAGCTGATACGCAGCTGGTCGAGCACGTGGTGATAAGACGGAATGACCTACAGGAGATGAGGCGCCGGCAGGCTGTTGACTGCCTTTCTGACGGCTTCCGACTGCAGAAGGATGGAGACCACAGCCTCGGTACTCGGGAGGGATGCCAGGGCGGCAAAGGCAAAGACCAGTCGGGAATGGATCTGGAGAAATGGACGAGGGGGGATTCGAACCCGGGACCTGAATCTTACGTAATTCGGCTCAGCAGTGATGGTGTGTTCTAAAACGTTCTCGAACTCTTCTATGAACTTATCGGATCGGTATCCCACCTGCGTAGACAGAGAATCTCAGCTTCAAGCGAGTAAGATACAAAAGAGGTCAAGTAGGAGCCTACCTTGGCAGCGGTATGACCCAGTTTGACCATTCCCATTCTCTCTGAATGAGCCGTCGTCTCTTGTCGGCTTCTCAGATCCCTACACTGCTTATCACAATATCCCTAAAATCTTCCGGCTGCGCAGCGCGTATCTTTCTCGACCACCAACCTGCATATCCTCATCTCCAACGCGCTCAGCCGCTGCTGCAAACACCAACCAATCGCTCGGCGAATCCTCTTCACTACTGACGTATCCTAAAATCCGTAAAGTCCTCGAGTGGACCTATCGAGCTTCCTCACCATCCTCAATTTCATCAAAAACCACACTTCCTTCACGACGCTCGACCACCCAATATTGTCCGTACATCACACAACGATGTCTCAAACTAGGCCTTCGTAACGAAAAAAGCGGAGCTCGGCACGAAGTCTCGGGTTCGAACCCCAGCCAGGGCTTTTCTCTGTATTTTTTCGGCTTCATCTACAACGGTCCACGCTGGTTTTGGTTGGTAGAACGGGGATGGGCGCGATTTCGTATTTTTTATAGAATATATGAATCGAGACCTTTCGATTGGTATGCGCCCCATGAGTTCATTCAGCATAGTCGTGGAGAAATAATTTGAACGAACGAACGAACGCACAAAAAAAGCGCAGAAGTGACAGTATATGCTCCGCTCGCTCCGCTCGCTCCGCAATTCAAATCTTCGCTCTGTAACGACCCCTCCACAAATTCTTGGTATGCAACTCATAACTCGAGGAAGCCGACTTTCGCTCTGATATTTAAATACAACCAACAACCCAATACTCCTTTCAGGTTGATGAATGCTGCAACGCTTAGGAAGGAGCCTATTATACCCCACCGCCACCTGTCCGATCATCAGCTATATTGTTCTCCCTCGACGTTCTACTATTACTATCGTGACTTCAAGATTCAGTGACAGCTCCATCAAGCCATACGGTTCTGTATTCATGGCCAACTCGAACCCGGATAACGTTCACGATGAGCAGACTACAAACTAGGCCCCAATGCCCAGTACCACGTCTCCATAAAATCCCCCATCCCAATTTTTCAGAAAAGTTGGATCCACCTTCACGGTAAGAGCTCAAGAGTCTCACCTCGGATGACTTCCCTATTCTTATCAAAACTATCCGCCTCTGGCCGTAGTGAGCCATAAGATTCCACTACTCTGGCGAAGATACTCAGAGACAGCTCACCACCTCTAAAAAGTACTCGGGCCTACCAGAGATACCACCAATGCTACAGCGATCTGATAGACTCATGCCACACTTTTCCTCTGCCAGAACCATCTCGACGCCTCATCCCTCCGAGAATTCCGTAAATTTTGGTATGCCAAAATGCTAGTTCGATGACGAGCCAATCCCCGATTTCGCTGCTTCGCTCCGCCAATTTTGTGTTCTACTACCTGGGCCATCAAGGCATCTATTATGTAATCGTCTTTGCAGCCATGAGCCGCCAGAGTCTCCATAACAGTTCCCAGCCCTCCTCGAATGTGCGGCAAAACAGCTGACAAAAACAAGAGCTTCGGAGAGCTGGAACTTATTCTGTATCTCCCTCGCTTCTACCTAAGATACTCGGCCTCGCCACAGACCAGATGGAAGGATCTCTGAGAGGCAGCTGCAGATCTCCGACGTACTAAAACAAAAAGACAAATCACGTGAAAAATAATAAACATTTACTCGACTTTTTTCGATAAAATAAAATTTTTCATCACGCTATCGACCCAGTGAAAAATTGCAGCTGAAAATTTTTACACAAAATTCTCGAAATTTAATTTCCCTGGAAATTTCAGGCCCTATTTTCCCAAAAAATTCGCGAGAAATTCCGTTTTTACCTCCAAAAACTGCACCAGCCGCTTCGGGCTCGCTGTTCCCAACACATCGTCTGCTCGACCCGCCACTGCCGCCCATACCGAAGCGTCAGCGTATCTGACGCCCGGGCGAGGGAAATCTTCTACTACGCAGCCGAATGCCCTACCCGATGCTTCGGAAAAGCCTCGTGGCCTCGACGATTTGAGTGGGGTAATATTCTCCGGCCGACTGACCGAATCTTCGGGCGAGGACTGAAAAGCGGTATTTGTCAGAAAAGATGAAAAAAACGGGAAATTTCGGCGATCATGGCATTTTTGAAATGAAAATTTCGAAAAGATCGTCCATGGGAGTTTGTGAAATTGTGGTACTATTCTGAGAAATAATCAGAACCACTTGGTGAAAAAAACCTTCAGAATCTGCGAAGCTCTGGAAACGAGAGCCGCTCGAAACCTGTCTAGACCGAGCCCAGGTCGGTTAGTACATATATTTCTATCCGTCGTATCCAAGGTTCATCCATGCATGTCGCGAAATCGCTCCCGAATTTCAGCGCGGAAACGAAACGACCTTCTCAGAATCCGTAAAACCCTAGGGTCAACCTCGGATACGCAGATCCCATAGTACCTCTGCACGCGGAAATCTGTGCCGAATCGTGACGAGCAACTCGGGTTAGTACTTGCAGTAATTCATCGGGGGTGTATCTGAGCGGGAATTTTTTTTTCGGAAAGTTAGAAAATTCCACAAAAAACATACTTTAAAGATGCCTAAATGCAGTCGAACGCACCTATGAGGTACTCCAGTCACCAGAAAACTCGAAAAACGACGATTAACCAAATTCCTTCGATCGAATTAGCACCAGAAACCCGGCTTAGTCGACGGACTACCACTGACGTATCTTGTTCCAAGAGGGCTTGGTTTGAGTAAGCTTATTGAGAACGGACATTAGCGCTCGCGCAGAGGGTAGGGCAAATTGTAGACACTTTCTTTCAGCTGTGGTGTTCTCTTGAAGTAGGGAAAAGTTTTTTCTGAGTTCAAGAGAAGAAAAGTTTTTAAACCATGCGAGGAAAATTTATCGGGAAATTCGGTGATGAGCGGCAGTCAAGCTCCGCTTCCGTCCTCGAAAAGGAGAATTGATTTTATATTACATAACGCCATTAATGTGTTTTTTTTCACTCAGTAGACGAAATTATCTCAGTCCTCGAACGGCGCTGAGATGACGATTTGAGAGAAGTGGATTGTTCTCTGAGATAATTGACATAGTTTTTGAAGACCACTATTGTGTAAAATTGGCGTGAAAGCCGACGACGACCTTTGTGCTGACCTCGTGGCGATGTACAGCACGGCGTATATGAGAAGCTCCAATGACGAACACAGCGGTTCATACCGCATTTTACACAAATTTATGGATACTATCGACCAATTCAATACCAAATTTTCCGCAACTCGTAATGGATCTTACCTGGAGGCTGCGGAGATGACGCCCATCATCTCCGTTGGGTCGAGAGAGATCGGCTTGGCGACGTGAAGACATCTTGATGACACTCTGAACGGATGCAGGAGACGGGAAGATGAAAGGGCCATTAGTGAAATATTCAACCTATTCCGTATCTTCCATGCTCAACCTAAGATCCCTCGTAACGATTAACATCAGCCGGCCAATAAGGATGAGCTCAAGATACGTCATTATCGATCATATTGGCGCGCGCTAAGTAACCCACAATTTTACTAAACGCCGTCTACTACTACGATGTCAACTTCGGCTGATAAATTGAAGCAGGAGGGGAATGCCCTGTAATCAGACGTAAATCCACCCGCCAAAATTTTTTGGAAAATTTCGTATAAATTTCCCGATTTTATTGAATGCAACATTCAAGCGTCTCATCGACTTGCGCTTCTTGTGATCATGATTCGGTGAAGAATTTCTTGTTTTTTCTCGTTCAAGATACGCCGAACGAAGGTTCGCAGAGGCGCTCGAGAAGTATCAGGAGGGGCTGAACTGCTGCTCGCCAGAGTGAGTGTTGGGGTATCTCATTTCGTCCGGCGAAGCTGAGGCCAGCTCACTGCGCATGGGAGAGGCGAACTCCGTGGACTATTTTTCCCCCTAGTCGATGGCTATGTTTCTGAAATGGAGGGCATACATTCGAAAGCTATCGAGGGATTCTGGCGGGTAGGCGGCACCACACCACCCCATTCTAAACGTTGCGGTTGGTCGTGTGCAGGGGTATTTAAAATATGATTATTGGACTGATATGAACTCCGTGGAGCTAATTAGGGTCATTGTTTACGCCATGGGTGTCTCGTTTGGCACCAATGCTGATCTCAGCGTCTTCGACCCCTGTAGTCCGTTCGATACTGAGGACTCCTCAGCGAGGGCTCTGCCTCGGCTGTTGGGGTAGGTGTTGGCCACCTACGCTGCGCAAGCTACGTATTCCCTGTGCGACTGGGCTTGTCGAGCTGGCCGCTGCATCGCGAATGCTCACTCTAAAATATGCTTGAGACAGAAGCTCTTATGCCCAATTTCATACGCGTGCTGACGCTCCAGGCATGCCTAGCACGCTTGTACGCTGGGGCCACGACAAGCAGCTACTCCAACATGGTGTCTTGAGGTAGCCTTAAGTGGGTTTACTGGTGTATTGAACCAGTGAGCTGGTTTATCGCAGGGAAGATGTTGTGCACACGGGGTTCGCCCCTGAGTTTGGTTCAGGATTGTGGGCGAGTGACCTGGCCTCGGCACGACGGGCGCAGCTGGCTGGTATGGGGCGCTCATCTCCAGGCGCTCTGGTACGCCGCCAGCCAGTGACATGAAGATCGAAGGCGGCCTTACTGCCATGGTGGATAGTGTTCCCAGGGAGATATTCCTCGCCGGGGCACACGCTACTCCCAAAATCTCAGAATTTTCGCTCTTGGGGAGGTTCGGATTTGCGAGTGTCACATCCAAAGCCCACCGGACTCACTTCGAACCTTGTGTTGGATGGGTGGTCGTCCGGAGTGACATTTTCACCGAAAAACCGTTCGCGCATGGCATGAGAATGTGCCGTATCGCTCCTAGTCTGTCCCCGATTGTGTCAGTCCGTTGCCTGTGGCGCAGCTTGCACTACTTAAGCTGCGACGCTAGTATGAGCGTAGAGTTTTATCGTATAATTTAGGACTCATTAATTACGTTAATCCGACTCAACTCGGGTCTGTGTTAACTTTATACTGGGTTTGGCTTGAGAACCCTCGGCAACAGAGGCATTTGGAATGCCTCCGGGCCCCGAAGTTCGGGGTGGCGGTGCACGACCCTCGCGGCTAGGAAAAAATTTCCCCGAAAAAAATTTGGCCGCATCTACCGTAAATAATAGTGTATTTTGTCAATTTTCCTGTGAAGTTTTTCAGTTATATTAAAGCTCAACCAGGCTGCGTGTCTTCTCGCACTCGAGCGATTCTGCGAGGCGGCTGAGATTTGCGAAGATCTTATCAAGAATGGCAAGCTGGGCGAAAGGCGAGAGAAAACGGTAATTGCGTGTTAGCTTGTTGAGGGATAGAGAATCTTAGGTTGAACCTCGATCAACACGAATTCATTAGTGTTCATCATCAATGATTTATGGAATCGTCGCATTTGACGAGCTGCTATGACGGTCGAAACATTGTTCTCAGCAGAGGGAAAATCTTTCCTGACATCGGACTTGCCACAGTCCGATTGGGCACGAAACAGTTTTCCGGTGATATCTTCTGCGAAACGGTTGATCGATTTGAACTTGCCCACTGTTT
Source organism: Perkinsus olseni (assembly GCA_013115135.1). Classification (NCBI taxonomy): domain Eukaryota; phylum Perkinsozoa; order Perkinsida; family Perkinsidae; genus Perkinsus; species Perkinsus olseni. Next base: position 29,256 of record JABANP010000189.1, on the reverse strand, counting down.
GGATTCTTATTTCGATTGCCTTTCGTTTGAGGTATGACTCATCGTGATACTCTATCGTACGAACTGGATACGAGGAGAAAAATCATTTGCATCACGCATGCAGTTGTTGAGTGATTGACGAATGATCGAATCATTCGGTTGGGCATCTTGCAAGGCAAACTAGCAGACACAGTAGGCTGGACATCAGCCAATGTAGATAGTCTTCCTCCGTATGATGCTCACTTACTCCGGGGAAGGTGTATTATTGATAAGATTAGCATACCAAATTTTTCGGAAATCATTTTTCTTACAGGTCTACCGCCTGATATCTGCTCTAATCGGCGTCGCAGAGGATGGAGAAGATGAGACCAAAGCGTTGAGTCGTGCTAGGCAGTTGTTGGACGATTTTACCCGGGAAAGAACGCTGAAGGTAGTAATTCAAATTCGGACAAATTTTCCATCTTTTTTTCTCTCAGATTTCATTACAAAATCGGATTTTCTCTCTGGCTCGATCCTCGTCAATCAGACTGCGACCACCAGGTAAGAATTTTCCAGCTTCGCTCCGCTGTAAATTTTTATTTTCAGAAGCGAATTTCCACGTAACGTATGTTGCTCCCAAAGATGATGAGCCTCCGGTGATGCTTTTGATAGTTTTGCACGGTTTCGGTGACGGCAAAGCGGCGCTCGGAAAAATGGCGGAAAAAATGGAACTGCCGGGAGTTGCTTGCCTGGTGCTACAAGGTGGGGGGAGACTACTTCGTGAGCGTATCTTTTCATCTCACGATGTGCATGGTTCGACCTCTCAGGACCGCGTCGTCTTCCATCGGAGCTCCTCCCAGCCGGCGGCGAGGAGATCGGGTATTATTGGTTTGACAACATCGATTTGGCGAGGGGTGGAGAACCATTGACTCGCGGAGATGTAGTGATCAGGCGGAATGGGGACAGCCGTTTTGTCGGCATGAGGAAATTCATGGAAAAAAATCGGTCGTACCGCAATTTTCGGGAATTTTAGGGACATATTCTTCCGCTGGGAGATGAGGGCGCAGCGTGCGTAGGGCGGACAACAGAGTTTTCGATTATAATCGTTCAGCTGAATTTGAGTTGAGTTCGAGTTACTCAAACGGTTCTTATTTTAACAATCGACGGATGGAACGATCAAAGAGGATGGAAAAAGCGAACTCCATGATATTGGTTTTTCGCGAGATTTTCATAAATCGTGGATTCTTTCGGGAACTTTTCGATCTCATAAAATACTCATCGTCAGGAATCCCTGGAGAAGGGGTCGCTCGAGTCACTCTGCAAGTTGTCGGGATATTTAGACGAGACGTTGATTGGCACAGTCGGCTGGAAAAGCAGCGAAATCGCCTTTCTCGGTGTTGGGCAGGGAGGTGAGGGCGGAGCGAAGCGTTTCATTTCACCATTTTTGTGATTTCCGAAGGGACTTTTGCTTTGGAAATCGGCCGGAGGATGGAAAAAGGAGTTCGCAGGCTTCTTCGTGTTGAACCCGGATGAACTGCCGTTGGGATGTGAGTTTTGACGAAAGTGAGGAGTTGGGTTGAATGCGCCGTGCAGGCCCAGAGGAGAAACGGCGGGTTCCGCAGAGGGTAGTTTTAGTGAGCGGACGCGAGGACGGGGTAAGGGAGGAGGATGGATCGGATACAAATTTCTATTCCATCGCTGGGGAGTTTTCAATGGCTCTAGGGAGCTATGACGGTTTTATCGAATCACGAATGGCTCAATAGGGTAGCGCATCCGACGCTCCCGGTTCGATTCTTGGTGGACGTCCTTTTCAGGCACCTTCCCTCTCCTCTGTCCGGTCTATCGAGTCCGAACTGACCTCGGAAGGTGATATGGTACAATTACACGAACAGCCCGGGAAAGCCATGGACGTACTCAAGGACCGAAATGGCGAGGTATGTCGCGCTCCCAGAAAATGATTTCAGTTGAGTTGTTTACGGAAGGCGTTTCTTTAGGGCGAGATTTTTATGCGTTTCATCGCCTCTCGTTTGGCAGCAGTACGGATGAGGAGCCTCGGGGCGGAGGAGGTGAATTGATGGCAATTGTTGTTCGTTAAACGATGTTTCGAGATTGTGATGAAGACTTTAGTTCCGCTTCCGACTGCTCACGCGCGACTGCAGAAGTGCAACGCCACCCCAACTATCGAGAACGGCAAGATTGAGGAAGTTGTGACTTACCGGGCCATCTGGCAGCTGACCGAAGCGAAACTACCAACTTGATTCATTTTCGAGTGTCTCTGGTAGCACGCCGGGCTGAGCTCACGACCGTCATTAATGCAGCGGGAAGTTCCTGCCGGGAAAGCAATGCTACTAGCGCTAGGGGCAAATGGATGGCATGTTCTTCGCACCAGTTATACACGGAGGTGCATCCCTTCCTTCCATGCCTAAGTACCCGATAGCTAGGTTAGCCAGCATGCTCTTAGGCTACAGCTTTTAGGAATCGTGACAAAACTGATGAGCGACACTTGACGACAAACAGTTCGAGCCTCTTTTATCAATTGATTCACGTTGGTACTCCGGTGAAGGTGAAGGCGATCTTGCCAGATGTCTGATGATAGTTCAGTTATCGTGAAGCTATCGAGGTATCGCCTACCCTTGGAGTCAGGAAATAACAGCCTCGTTCGGAATATCAGCCTGAGGTGTTCGAGTGGTCGGGATCAACGGCCTTCATGAGCTCGCCCGGGCTGTTCGACCTACTCTTTACAAACCACCTGGGAAGACTTGATGACGTCAGGATGAGGCAAAGTCGAATCCTTGGCGTAAAATATCTTTGGGGCCCAAATGTTAATCGCTCACGCGCTACCTCTTGGCACAATGGCCTCAGGTATAAGTCACGTATAATTATCGTGAGTTATTGGTGTATCAAACCCAACTCTAGTGGATTCTTAGAGGAATCTGTTATTAATATTATTGAGCATCGCGCTCTACTAGCACAGCTTGTGCCCGATCTACGGAAGATATAAATTAAGGGACACAGCCTCACACAATTAAGGAACTGAACACGATGGATCACCACAATAATAGGTGAGCAGCGTTGCTCCTTGACACAGACTTGCAGATTAGGGACTGCGTCAGTTGTCACAACTGAGTTCGGGTGAGAGCTTTGTCGACAGCAGCCAGGATGGTGTCAGCAGCATGGTCCAGCACAGGGCCCTCCAGCATCGATACTGATAGCATCCACCGAGGTAGCGTTCACGCATCCTCGGAGCCAGATGTTGGGTTGGGTTCGACGTCTGCGGCGCCCCCGACTAGAGAACTCGATGATGCCATGCTGGTTTCGAAAGGGTTGAAAAACTCTCACCATATCTTGTAGCTTCCGCCACTATCCTTTACGGAATCAACTTTCTATGTTACGCATAAACGAGTAAAGGCAGCGAGTCACTACCAAAACGCACGCGAGCAAAAAATAAAAAATATGAGGACAACTATGGAGCAGTCTCAATCTCTCACAACATCCAAGTCCACATTCCTGCAGGCACGAGGTCTACAGCGGGTGACACCGACACGACCGCTACCTTGAACGTTTCGCAATTGCGTAGGTTGTGTCGTCAAGGTTGGTAACCATGAAGTCGTCGAAGACATACACTTCAGAGAAGATTGCCTCATGCAGAATCAGACCGCAGTGCTCTTCCAAGTGCTTCCTAACGCCGGCCATCACTTCGTGGTTCTTCACTTTGTAATAGTGGGGAAAGTAATACGGTATATCGAGAGTGGCGCGATGTGAATATCTGCCCGTATCACACCTTATCGTGGTCGGCAGGGTATAACGTGACGGCTCGTAATCGAAAGTAACTTTGTATCCGCCGAAATCAGCCTTGTACTGTAGGCCCAGAGTACCCACAATAGCCAGTAGAAGCGGAAGCAGCAACCTCGGAATGGTAGCCATGCTTTGAACCAAGAGACTGACTCCCGAAGGCAAATGACGATGGCCGCGATTGAAGATGGCGAGTAACTGGAACTCATAAAGTCTATACGAACGACAGTTACACATCACCTTGAAACCACAGCGACATCGCCTACAGATACGTAATACCGAATGTGGGCAGCCTGCCAGGTAGCCGCTACCCAAGGCTCAAAATTGAGATTGCTTTCACAGCCTTAGGAAGTGCGTGAGGCAGATAAACGGATACCAGATCCTTAAGTCACGTGGCGCGCCGGGTGTGGGCAGCGCCGCGACACGATGTATGTAAAGCTTCGACAAGCTGAGTTAACATGATGGCAGGCCAGAGGCAAGGGGATGTTCAGGCATTCCCTAGATGTTCCCAACTTCCATTTAGCTGAAATGAGGGGATATGCGAGAGACCAGGGGCATCGTACCACCCCCGACGCAGGTTATCATAGAGACGACAGAGGGACAAAGTTCGCCCGACAAGAGAGACCCCCTTCCAGGGATGTCCCTCAGCCTGAGAGCCTCAGTTATAAACGCATACTCGCCCCTTATTCAGTAAAACTCCTAGTAGGAGTTCGGGTTTGTAGTAAAGTTTACTAATCATGATCAACCACAGGTTTACTAAGTAAACCATGTGCTGGATCTCTTCAAGAGATGCACTTCCACGGTCTGGGCTCCATGGGACATACGACTCTGTCACCTATGCTAGCAGGAAAGCGGCCCTTGCTCAAATCATTTAGCGACTGGCTACTCTAGTTGTCCACCAACTTGTTGTTCGGAATAATCAGCTTCAGAATAATGGGAATCTCCGATATAGAAGTTTTACAGAATGAGGGACGGGTATGCAGGAATAACTGAGGCTCTCAGGCTGAGGGACATCCCTGGAAGGGGGTCTCTCTTGTCGGGCAAACTTTGTCCCTCTGTCGTCTCTATGATAACCTGCGTCGGGGGTGGTACGATGCCCCTGGTCTCTCGCATATCCCCTCATTTCAGCTAAATGGAAGTTGGGAACATCTAGGGAATGCCTGAACATCCCCTTGCCTCTGGCCTGCCATCATGTTAACTCAGCTTGTCGAAGCTTTACATACATCGTGTCGCGGCGCTGCCCACACCCGGCGCGCCACGTGACTTAAGGATCTGGTATCCGTTTATCTGCCTCACGCACTTCCTAAGGCTGTGAAAGCAATCTCAATTTTGAGCCTTGGGTAGCGGCTACCTGGCAGGCTGCCCACATTCGGTATTACGTATCTGTAGGCGATGTCGCTGTGGTTTCAAGGTGATGTGTAACTGTCGTTCGTATAGACTTTATGAGTTCCACTTACTCGCCATCTTCAATCGCGGCCATCGTCATTTGCCTTCGGGAGTCAGTCTCTTGGTTCAAAGCATGGCTACTATTCTGAGGTTGCTGCTTCCGCTTCTACTGGCTATTGTGGGTGCTCTGGACGTCAGGTATGAAGGAGATTTTGGAGAATACAGTGCGACTTTCGATTATAAGCCATTTCGTGGTACCATGCCGTTCAGGATAAGGTGCGCTGGGGGCAGGCAGTCATACCACGGCACTCTTGACATCCAGAGAGTCTTCGACCACTATTTCTTCGTAAGCAACCCCGAAGTCATGGCCGGCGCTAGGAAGATTTTGAAAAACTCCTGCGGTCTGAATGTGCACGAGGAACTCTTCCTTGAAGTGTATGTCTTCGACGACTTCATGGTTACCAACCTTGACGACACAACCTACGCAATTGCGAAACGTTCAAGGTAGCGGTCGTGTCGGTGTCACCCGCTGTAGACCTCGTGCCTGCAGGAATGTGGACTTGGATGTTGTGAGAGATTGAGACTGCTCCATAGTTGTCCTCATATTTTTTATTTTTTGCTCGCGTGCGTTTTGGTAGTGACTCGCTGCCTTTACTCGTTTATGCGTAACATAGAAAGTTGATTCCGTAAAGGATAGTGGCGGAAGCTACAAGATATGGTGAGAGTTTTTCAACCCTTTCGAAACCAGCATGGCATCATCAGAGTTCTCTAGTCGGGGGCGCCGCAGACGTCGAACCCAACCCAACATCTGGCTCCGAGGATGCGTGAACGCTACCTCGGTGGATGCTATCAGTATCGATGCTGGAGGGCCCTGTGCTGGACCATGCTGCTGACACCATCCTGGATACTGTCGGTAGAGCTCTCACAAGTGGCGCAGTCCCTGAATCAGATCAGCAGATCAGCAAGTCTGTGTCAATGTTAACCATCGGGAAACTCAAGTCAATGGTTTAGTGGAATCCTGAGATTCTGCCAATAATAACACTGATAAAGTCATCAACGAGCGTCAGGCTAAGCTTAGGAGCCATAGTTGTGCACTTGCACAACTACAGTCAAAGAGATGTCCGTGAGGGGGTATCCCAAAGCATCCAGTTCAAATTCGGGACATCGGTGACTTAGCGAGGAGGAGTTCTCGCAGACTATATGCTGGAGAGGAGGAACTTGACTGATTGACCGACCTTCAGCCAGAATATCGAGCTTCATGAACGAGAGCTTCGACCCATTTATTCTCGACAGCAGTTTGAGAATCACAGGAGCTGTGATTTTCTTCTTGTATGAAAATACTCCCTGTGTGTGTGAGTTTATAGTCCAACGCCGAATCCTGCTTGGTTAGACTCGAAGCCGATGAGCTTAGCTGGAGGCCTACACTGTACTTGCAGATCGTTGTAATGCCACGATCAATTGCGACTGCTAGCGCTGAGGCAGAATGCAGCGGTTGAATCATGGACACGCGGCCGCTAAGGAATTGTCACCAACCTTGAACCAACCTTCTGCCCAAAGAAATGCGCTTACGAGTCAGCCTAAGCAGCGAAGGGTCCCGACAAGTCCTTGAGTGAGCTTCTGGCAGAAGCCTTCTGCCGAAGAGGGATCTGACGTCATCCGCATTCATAGCTCACACGGAAAGGAACGACTATCATTCACAGTTTTCCAGTTGCCGCAGGATCTCCTCGGGTCTCTTGATCCTCTCGAGATCTCGCCCTTGGATGATAGCGCCCGGACAGGGAGTAGTACGACACTGGCGATGCTTTGCTCTTTGCGGTTGAACACTCTGGAGCTGTATTGAACACAGCTCGGCCAAAGTGAACCGTGCCGAAGCGAGCAAAGATGCAATTGTTGCGCTCTGTGGTGCCAATTGTGCAATAGATGTCCCATATCACAGCTCGTAGCTGAAGAGCCTCATGCTACACAGAATAGGAATGATTATCCCGCTTCAACATAGCGTCCTTGTGTAACACAGCTTGCCAATGCCGATTGTGGATTGCGAGAATCGAAAACGTTCTTCTGGTCCGATTGTAAATTCCATAGGAGTGGCTCCCGGGCTCCCTTGGCATAGCGGCCCGGCAGTAATTGACCATGCGCAGCGCCGCTGCGGTAGCGGGTGAGCAGGAGGGAGTCGACTGATTTGCAGAGCAGGTTTATGAGTTCCTCTCGATAAGTGCTATCATTATCTGCAGCACTCAGGTGACGAATTTCGTCAATTTTTTCAGGGTTCTCGTCAGACGAAAAGCCTTTCAACCTTTGAGCTGTAGTGGATCGTGCCAATGCCTCCGTCTCCTGACTGACCGCACCTACTCGATAAACGGAACCAACGATGAATACTAAGCTTCACATAAGGGCATTCGATGGCCTGTCTCGGTTCGTTGCAAGTGCGGCTCTCACGTGAATGGTGAAAGTAAGAGAGAATCGAGCTGCTTCTGCATCCATCTTGCCGGTCCGTTATCAGCCTGCCCGCTCCGATTCGGAACAACTCCTGTGAGGAGGATTGACGTCCTCCCAGTCATTCCAGCTGCCAGCTCGTCTCCTCTATTGACTAACCATGCACCCCAGCCTGTGACTCAGGTGATGAACTCAACCCACAGAAGTGACCGGAATACCATTTCTGTTGTGATATCGAAATCGCGACAACATCGACTGACGATAACGTGTTACGACTATCTTGAGACCAATCCAAGACAAGAACGAGGGGAGACCCCTAAGGTGAGCCCGAAAAGGGTCTGGACGACGATTGATCTCCTGAAAGACGAGTTCAATGCTACTACACCCACGACTCAGGGTGTGGAAAGTTGTGATTTTGAAAAGACAGATGATACTGAGATTACCGACAGCAGCAGAATGAGCAGCAGAGAATGTTGCCTGCCTCACATAAGGCGAGGAGACTATAAGGCTTGAAGTCAAATTACTTTCAAGCGTTAGCATATACCCAGCAATTACGTTGAGCATTAACGTGTCAACGTTGGTCTTGAGCACTGACAAGGTCGTTTATTAATCCGGTGAGACAGAGGGGAAAGAAAATGAGACTGATAATGAAGAGAGCTAACGCTCCGTGCCATTCGAGAGATTGTTTACGAAGTTTGCTGAAGATACTGGTTTTTTCGTGCTGATCATCGTCTTTGACCTCCAACTCGTTTGAGCTGTCCAAGCCTCCTTGGTTCGTTCCATCCGGTACTGGGGTATAGCAGATGTTGAGGTAGACGAAGCATGGTATAACGAAGGCTAGGAAGTTGGTGCCGATGATACCAATGAATTGGATGGTAGCACCGAGGTCCTCGAAAATGATGGCCAAAGCCGTACAGATGATCAGAAAGGCCACAGTCGTCCCGATGTGGAGCTTGAGAGTATCTTGTAGGCGAGGCAAAAAGTAGGTGATGACACTCGAGATTGATTGCCTAGCTGGGAAGAGCAACAACGGGAAGGCTGTGAGGACGGCGAATGGCAAAACTATGTAGCCGATATGAATAGCGACGTTGGAGACCGGTAGACTGAGGTAGAAGTTGGACTCTACCGTATCACCGAAGGCGTAGTACGGCGCTATCATGACGGTCAAGTAGACGACGGTCACGAAGGATACCGCCAGCAAAGAGGCGGTATCCAGCTTTTTCATGCTCCGATTGACCATATCCTCGGCAACCAGAGGCATCGCGAAATGGCAGGAATAACCGAAAATGAAGATTGGGACCACCGACAAGATTGACCATATGCTAGGCGTTGGTGGTATACCCACATACCGCTCCCCGAGCTGCTCGTCCACACTGAAGCAGTAGATAACGCCGGCTAGGATAGCATAGAGGAAACAGCTGAGGCCGATGATGTTGGTAATCGCGGTGTTGGTGATTTGCTTGAGGAAGCAGACCGGCAGGAGAAGGACGACGATCAGGCCGATAAGACCAACTCTAATCAAGAACCTGTTCCCTTCAGTTGAGCCGGGGGACCAATTTTCGAGGAGGGCCAAACCTAGGCTAGCGAAGACCTGTAGGTAGGCGGTATCAATACCCGCATTATGGATGAACATGATGAAATCGATGAAAAGGGGCATCCTCGGGTATCCAGCAGCCACAGCGAAGGTGCTGTAACTCAGCCTCTTGCCGGGCATCTTCATTGCACATCTGCTGATCAGATGAAGCGAAAAGTAAGACAACACGGCAAATACGAGCAGAAGGACGATACCCAATGACCAACCGCAGACGGCTTTTGCTCTGGCATAGCTGAGCATGCCGGCACCGATGATGCAGTTAGTCAGACAGGTCCATGCCGTAAGGATATTCCCTTTAGGGATAACCGGAGCAGAGTTGAAGTCTGCCAGACGATTGTCTTTCTGGGATGCCATGATCCTTTTTCACTAGGTGGTTCAAGGTAGAAGCTTTCAAGAGGGTTCTACTAGAGAATCGCATGCGTGCTACTTGCACGCACGCGCAAATTGCGGGTACGGGAAAGGTCAGGTCCAATTGCGCTTGGAGATGCGGCACAGTAGTCGACAAGGAGTAAGTCGCGCCCGACCGAGTGGAGGAGTCATCAGCCGACCAAAGAGGTTGGCCTACTTTGTAAGCTGTGGAGATACGGGCAGAGGTCTCCTTTACAACGAAACGGTGTCCCATTGGCGAGCGCTAGCGGCGCCGCTCGGGGGACTCTGTTCGAGTCGAGAGTATCTTCGGCAACAAACGACGCTCTAGAGCGGCAGAAACCATACTTGTTTCGAAATCGTACTCGCTCTGTGTTCACAGCTTCATGCTGTGTCCGTGAGAAACCGAAGCAACGAGCTCTCGACAATCTGCGAAGGTTCGTAGCACGCGTACATCCACGGGTTCCGTGCCGCTCCCGGAGTCGATCGGTCAGCGCAGGCTGGCAGCGAGTGTGATTTTTGTTGACCAATCTGTCAATGTCTTGACCAGTGCATTGTAATACAGGGAACACAATACCCAGATATAGGTGAAGTGAATCTCAATCGATCATCCATTGGGATAATATCCAATCTCAATGAATCATCCACAGTTGTTGCTCCTGGTCGCTCTCATAGTCAACCCAACACCTTTGGTGATGTAGCTTGTGGTAGTGATAATGACAAAGGGATCAACAAAAGGTATTGCACCAATCTATCTTGTACTTGCGTGCTACAGCTAATGTGAAATGCAGAAGAATCACAAGGTAACAAGTTGGTACCATACTAAGTCCGCGTACAGCAACAAGTTGAACGATAAATCACTAAAGCCTAGCAGTAGACAATATCACAATACATTGCGTGGCGAGCGACAGCCGACACGATAACATGCATGGAAGGAAGCGATTGAATATTCCTTCCCACTTTCTGACAACACCGAAGACGGCCTCATAGATGAGCCGCGTCCCCCTCGTGTTGGGATGCGCATTTCTGTTGCTTCTCCGTTGTTGCTCATACCCAATGCAAGGCGAGAAGGAGTATAAAGTCTTCTACTTTCCTAAGGTTAGTCTCTCGAGGGGCACAAGCTATACACGCATGCACAAGACGATCGGCGCATAATGAGTAGCAATCTGCGAGACAGCTGGTGTCTCAGCCGGCGTCCCAGCCTTCACTGGTCCTCAGATCGGGTCTGTGGCTTGCGCTGGTCTGGCGCCATGATCATCTTACGGGCGTGGCGCCACTTCTGTACCAGCCCACTGGATCACGGGCGGGACGGTTCCGAAACGACTGGCTGCGAAACCGTCTGAGTTGGTGAGACTGAACTCGAATTGTTGCGATGAGTCGCATGCTAAGTATCATCCAGTATGCAGTCCGTACTACTGACTCCGTAGCTATCTGGGCTCAAGACCATGGCTCGGTTTTTGCGTTTCCCCATTCAGGATCCAATATTTCAAGTTGGAATGCTGGAATTTCCAACCACCCCGGCCATTGGCCAGTGGTCAAGACCCCCAAACCGGTGGACAGCATTGAAGTGAGGTAGTTCGAGGTACGCTCGGAGTGTCTCGCTGCTAAATGTAGGCAAGGGGAGAGCCGGGCCCGATCGCAGCTTCCCACCTAAAACATCGTCAACACCGCCTAAGCACTTCTTGGGTTGCTAATGATGAACACTAGTGAGAACTCGAGATGGATATTAACAATAATAGCACCAAGTAGGCAGTACCAACAACGATGTCTTAGTGGAAGTAGACACCAGAAGATCTTAGAGTTGGCGATTAGATTTCACGAATCCGTAGTAAGAACCAAGATCCTCTAATGAACACAACCTATGCGTATTGCCTCGGGCCCCAAGACTCGGGGTAACCTAGTTTGAAGCGGGGCACCTGTGAGCAAATGAGATGTAGCACTCGTATTCTCCTGCGTCAACTGTTTCGCGATATTCATCCATGCGGTTCGCGGAGGTCCTCATCGCTGAGCTCTAAGAACTCAGCTCCTTATGCCGTCCCGAGTCCCACATTATAATGTTTCGCCCCACTGTGGAATCATCAAGATGCAGCATCTTAGATGCTCCCCGTTATGAACGACGCTGCGCACGTCCGTAGGAATAGGAAGTACTCACGTTAACTCAACAGATCACCCCGGTAATATGTTTTCGAAGGCGATACTTCGACAGAGAAAACCAATAGACTTTACGTCACTACTTCAAAACGTTTAAACCCAAAATAAAGAAGAGTACGATGCGGCGAATTATACCTGCGTTTTAGCGTTTGTCACTTCTTTTCGAAAAGATCCAGCTCGACTGTCTAACAGCCGGCCGAATTATATTGGGAAATTTCCAAGTCCACTTTCCTCCTGTAGACCAAAGAGGTTCAGACTGAACAGTTCAGTGAGCGTACCAGGTCTGCAGCACGTGACACCGGGACCACTACTGACCTGAGAGCTTCACGACTACGTCGGTTGCGTCATCAAGGTTGGTAACCATGAAGTCATTGAAGAAAAACATATCATGAAAAGCACTCTCGTGCAGAATCAGACCGCAGTGCTTCTCCAATTCCTCCCTAGCCAAGGCCATTTCTTTTGCGCCGTTGGTCACGAAGTAATAGTGGAACGATTCGTTCTGGATAGCAAGAATGGCCTGGAATGTATAGTCGGGCGTGTCACATCTTATTCTGGTCGTCACGATGTCACGAAGCACATCGCGATCGAAAGTCACACTGTAACCATCGAAATGGCCTTCATACTTGACGCCCAGAGCGCCCAGAGTAGCCAATAGAACCGGAAGCAGCAACTTCAGAGTGGTGGCCATTTCGTTGAAAAAAGCTGACTCCCGAAGGCTTGATGAATGACGATGGGCCATCGTCGATGGCCGCAACTGATGGTGACGAGTACAGTCACTCGTGACGCCTATAGACTTTATGAATTCCAGTTGCTGTGACTGGAATTCATACTCATCACCTTGCGACCACAGCGGCCTCGCCTACATAGACGTGACACCGAATGTGGGCTGCCAGGTAGCCGCTACCCAAGACTCGATGAGAATCTCATTATGAGATGAGTTTGCTTCTACAGTCTCAGAAAGTGCGTGACGCAGATGAATGTATTCGAGACGTGTCACGTCACCCTTGAGTCACGTGACGCGCCGGGTGCGGGCAGCGCCGCGACACAACGTAGGTAAAGCTTCGACAAGCTAAGTTATCATGATGACAGGCCAGAGGCAAGAGGATGTTGGGGCATTCCATGAATGTTCCCAACTTCCATTTAGCTGAAATTAGGGGTTATGCGAGAAACCAGGGGCATCGTACCGCTCCCGACGCAGGTTATCATGGTTATCATAGAGACGACAGAGGGACAAAGTTCGCCCGACAAGAGAGACACGCTCCCATGTCCCTCAGTTTGTGAGCCTCAGTTATCCCTGCATACCCGTCCCTCATTCTGTAAAACTTCTAGCCCGGACAGATCGACTGATTCTGAAGCTCGTTCCGAACAATCAAGTTGGTGGACGATTCGACTGGATGATTTGAGCAGGAGCGGCTAGCCTGCTAGCGTGGGTGACACTGTCACCCACGCTAGCAGGCACCTACGCTACTGTCACCGTGACAGCGTGACCGTGTACGGATGTGCTAGATTCCATTGCATACTATAGCATAGTTGATATAACAAGTATAACTCATCCCTCAAGGTGAGTGGATTGCAATGCAATTATTGCATTAACGGGTTACAACCAACACACACTCAAACACGATATGTCTATCGAGGGTAGACCATAGGATTGTATTTGAAATACAGTAGTTCCTGAAGATTCTCCTCGCGCCAGTTCAAAACTTGATCGACCACAGGTTTGCTGCTTGTCTTCCACATGACACGACTATGACTGCTTTTGACTACCCGAAAGAGGAGAGCTCCCTGCATACCCCCCTTCTATTTTGTCATGAATGATATACACATCATTCAGAATGATGTGTATATCATTCATGAAAAAGTATGCAAAAATTATTCATTCTGTCGCATATGTTGGAACTAGGTCCCGTAACATAGTCACTAAGATTTTGTCATAGTATGATTATCGTACTATGGTACCGCGGACCGATCTCTCTTCGCCTGGACTCCAGGTTCTGGAGCCGTGCAAAGTACGCTAGGAACAGCATGTAAGGTTCAAAGAAGGGGTCTTGGTGATCAAGACTTGGTCAAATATTTTTCGATAGTATCCAGAAAAGTCTACTACTAAACTTTTCTACGAAAAGTGTACTATCCTCGCATCGGCAGTGCCGATTCGGCACCTTACAGCGTCGGCATGACCTCTGTGATTATGCCATCAGATTTTCGCGATTTTTGGCGGTGTTTGTTATGGGATGGGCGTGGATGGGCGGGCCGGTGTGCCAGCCGGTAGCACAAAGTGGGCCAGCCGGTAGCAGCAAGTGGGCCAGACGGTGGCAATCTATAGAAAGTCTCCAATTAAATATGACATCTTTTGTGAAAGCGCGGGCCTACGTCCCGCTTCACTACAACTTTGTTCACCTTCAAACCGTGTTCTTCTGGAACCCAATGGCTTCTCCTCTCGCCCCTAGAATTCTCCTCCCGCTCTTTCTCTCGTCAGGGGCCCTGACTCAGGGCCGTTTCCTATGCCTTTCTTTCCTCGGAGGAAATTCCTCCTCATATGCAAATTGCATAATGCAATTGGGTCACCGAATTTGATCTATCGACCGATTTGATTACCGGATTTCACGGCGATGCGCCGTGATGAGACGAAGCACGAAAATGATCCGACTCACGCCAACTGCCTCCCCCCGGGGGTCTCGGCACCAGGGTGGCTGAAGGCTGAGGAAGAATCATTCTTCCCTTCCCCAATAATTCCCGTTTTAGTTCCCGGGAATAATGGCCGGCGTGGAACGGGACGAATAGACCTCATTTGGGGAACTATCATAAAAATCGCCCTTCGCCCATGAAAACCCAAAATCAAAGCCCGGAAAACGCTGAGGAACCTTTTTGGCAGCCCTCTTGTCCGCTAGGCCAGAGAAAATTAGTGTAATGATCTTGAGCCCTGTCATTTTTCACGATTCACCCGTTCGGGGGTACACTCATCGAAGAGCGCAAGTACTGGGGCCCCTAGTATGCTATCCGCTATCTAGCCTCTTATCATCATCGACACAACCGGTCGGACCGGTGAGGCACGTTTTCATCGTAGCGGAGGCGTTTTATATGAACATGATAGCAACAAAGGCAGGAGTCGCTCAGAAATACGGGTTCGTCGATATTTCATACATAATTTGTATAATTCCCGAAAAGGCAGATATTATTCCCCGAAATAATTCCTTTCTTCCCTTCCCCGGGAATATTCCCGGGAACTATGGGAATAATTCCCCACTTTCAGCCACCCTGCTCGGCACCGTAACATCACAATCTCTGAGGGAGCAATCGAGATGACCACGAAGATATCCCAGTAAGCTATAGAAGTCTTGAGCGTCGACATAGTTCGCAGTTAGCTCAGAATCTGACCCTCAGATGTCAATTGACGGAACGCAATCGGTCGATGAACTGCTGACTCGTTGGGCGGTAGGAAGCTGCCGCTTGCCTCATATGATATGGATATGAGTCATATCCTTGGAGGTCATGAATAAAGGCGTACACCTGACAGTCCCTATACGAGGCAACCTAGAGACCGACTCAGAATTACCCATAACACTTATGCCAATTCCTTAGGCCGCTTCTCTCCTCAGCGAGGCTGCTGAACAACTCGATGTAGCGTTGTTATATATATTTTTGCCCACCTTGTTCGCATGCTCTGGGATGTGTGCGGAGTCGCAATGTCGGTCAAGGTATGTCTGTGACAGTATGAGCAAGTCAACGAAGTTTCGGACTTGGCAATCATGGTCCATGATTGCCAAGTCTGGAAAAATCTGGAGCGTGAGACACCATGTCGGAATGGCAATTGTCATGGACACCATTGTCCATGAATCATGGACCTCGGTTGCCTCACGCTCTTTCTCCATATCTTATACCCTCTGATTCGAACCTGCTTTCCGCAGCGTGTTGCATCGCCAACCACGATAAGTCGGGAAGTCCCAAGGAAATACCCGCCGGTTCGGATGAAATTGAGCGCTTGTAACATGCTTGCAAGAAGGGTATCGTGCAAGGATCCAATTTCGTCAATTATGAGAAACACTCTCTCTCGATTCGAGAGTCTCGAAATATTCTGCGCCTCCTTTCACTAGGGTCATCCTTCGTGTTGGGTTATCGACACTCCGCATGTATGCATTATCAATATCGTTCCAGTGCCCGGATAGCCCCTGTTAGGGGCCCCCTAACGAAGTATCGATCTTCCTCCCCAGGTGAGTTTTTCATTCTGTTGATAATGTACTCTACAGCTTTCTTTCGACCAGGATGTAGAGATGGTGTGTGCGATGGACTGCTCATTCAAGAATGGTAGTGCCATTATGGTATAGGTTTTCTTGTGGACGCCGTCCACTGGACGGGGTGATTTCTCAGGACTACGGAAATGTCGCTGTGCGACGCCTTAGGCGTCACTTGTTAATGTTACAGTGGTAGGCGTCACGCCTACCACTGTAACATTAACAAGCACAACAACCACAACTGCCACCTCGCTGATGGTGGCCATACTTGTTATAAGAACCTTTCCCTAGTAAGAGCTGCCCTCGAGGTTGCGGCCATACGTGCAATAAGAATCTTCTTCCTGGTGGGAGCTTCGTTCGCGGTGGTCACCACCGCGTGGTGGCCTCTCACCAAAATGTAAGATAACTAATAACACTACAACCAGTTGATAGCAAACACTTCGTAACGAGGGGTTGCAGAAGTATATGTAGTATGAGTATTAACAACTATGAATGGTGCTATAGCTGAGCATAGGCCGGAGCTAGGATATGGGACTGATGCAATACACGCCACAGCGCACATCCTTTTTCACGTGGTTTCAACAAGGTAAAAACTGTAACAGAAACGCACATTGAGATGAGGAGAATCTCAAGGAACTGAGTAATAGAAGAAGACTTCTCCGAGAAGTTGCTGGACAGACGGGACGCGTCACATACAGTACCAGGCAATCATCCGGGCCTGACCCAACGTCACAGTATGACGAGTTCGAAGAACAGCAATGAGCTTAAGAACGATCCGCAATTAAAAATAAGCACCCGACACATTCCACCTTCTCGACTAAAACCCTTAGCTGGTACAGAGACACCGCCGACACAAAGCCTGCTAACGAGACACCGGAACAGCCAAAGATACGCAGCGACAGATACTAGCGGAAGAACAATGAAACAAGAAACCAGCACGGTCAGGTCACGCTCACGCTGTCAGCGTGTATCAAAGAGACGCGCTCCTTCTCAACCATGAACGGTTCATGATGAACCAGAGAGCAACGCGGCGTTGCCAACGCCCTCTCGTGGAAGTTGAATCCCGTCACTACCGAGGGAACACAAACTTTGTCAAACTTCGAGCTTTAAGCTCGAAGTCGAAGCTCGGCTGTCAGCCTCTACAAAAGGACCCACCATGACGATACCCCGACGACATCCATAGCAGTCGTATTCGAAGAGTTTCCGGGAATAACCACGAGGAGGTCTCCGAGCACTATTCCCATGCTTCTCGATCAACTCTATATCGCGGCGTGTGTTCGCACACGAACTTCGTGTCACGAAGTGACTAGCACGCCACGGGAGCGCGCCCCCATATCTTTCTCACCGTTTTATCACTCCCTCGTTGCCGCAGCATGATGTAGACGGCTGCAGTTCTCAACCATTGCTTGTTTTTCGCACCCGCCCACACTGCCCTGGCCTCTATAGGCTCCCTCTGCGGTTGTTCTCCTACCACACTTCCACCAGCTCTCGACATCGTGCCCACGGCCTGCGCCATGGCGGTTGTATCGGCTGTCTCTGCTAGCCTCGTATGCCAAGCCCAGGTCCGTGCGTCCGACTGAGACTATTCAGCATTCAATCGCTAGACTTCCCCCACGCCCCCAGCGTACGGGCTGAAGGTTTCCCATGTATAATTACACTGTGTCGTGTTGGCGTCGCTCCAGTGGGGAATGTGTTAGTCGGCCCTGAACTCGTTCCATAACTAGACCAGCACCGAACGAGCTATTCCTTATACCCGTTTTAACTGGCTTTGCTGTGCAGATAACGCTCGCTCACTTATCTCTTAGAACCAAGTGGTATCTGCAGAACAAGTCAGTGCTAATCTTGAGAAGGTCTATGAAGGTATTGAGGTCCTCAATACCTCAATTTGAGGAGCTTTCGGCCGTGCAAAAACTTGGTTTAGAATGGGATAAATTCCAGGTTCTTTCGAACGCGCGGACACGTCATTCCCTGAATATTTCCGATTATGTTGGTGAATTAAACGTACCTATCTGAGCTTTCACCATTGAATGTTATACTCTCGGGTAAGGCTCTTGTAGGCTACCTCCCCGAGCTGGTTGGTCTGACCAACTTGATCAGCGCGCGAAGGTCAAGAGGAATGAGTTCATGGATTGTGTACGAGCCTGCGGCCTTGGGGAAAACTATATTAGTAATCCTCACCGTCGGCAGGATTCGCATTGTGAATGATAGTCAGGAAAGCTTTCAGGTTTCAAGTCAAATCATTCGACACCCTCGAATTCCCGATGGGAATTTTCTCACCGTCAAACTTAGGTCGTCCAATATCACATTTGATGCACTGGTGACTTGAGTTTACTGTACGAGTCACACTACGACACAAAAATTTTGTGACAAAATGGTCAACACTTTTTGAGCTCTCACTGTTAGCGTCTCAGTGTTATTCTCGGTTGCAACACTGTCATTCTTGCCTGCTCACTACTAGTGAGCTAGTGAGTCACTAGTCGAGGTTGCAAGGTAAATGTTTATCCAATGTATAGCCTTCGAACGTCGAACATCTCTAAGAATTTGACTGATGTGCAGTCAAAAGTTTGACTGTCAAACATCCCGAAAAATGATTGATTATGATGCTTCTGGAGCCTATAATGCGGCGGAACGAGCAGGAAGGGAGCCACAACGGGACTTAACTATGATGAATCTGAAGACTTGAATGATAAAGTAGAATCATGAGTCCTACTCTTTTCATGCAGCTGTTCGCATACTATAACGCGGACACCAGAAACCCTGCTGGCAACTCAAAACCTCACCTAAATGACAATGAAATTCGCCTTGTCCCAGTAACGAAGCTTCCTGCAACTGGAAGGCTTAAGTGACTACAGAAGAGGTATAACGGTTCTCGGACATGACGTCACAGAGAGCTCTAGCGTCGAACCGCTGCTTTGAAGCAAGCTAGAGCAACAAAATCGCGAGCTGTCCTGTTAACACAGGAGCTCTTGATGCTACTACACGTACAGTGGAGTAAAGCCTCACGGAATGATGAGTCTTCTAAACTCGAGCATTCAGCCGTTAATGAGGCTATACAAAAGGCCCGTGAGGCAGAGAGGGAAGAACAGTAGACTGGTTATCAGCAGAGCGAGGGCGAGGTACCATTCGAAAGACTGTTTCGCCAGCATCTTCGTCCACGAGGTAACGCTCTGGGTAGAATTTTCTTCACTCGGTCTGGTGAGGCAGATGTTGAGGTAGACGAAGCATGGTATAACGAAGGCCAAGAAGTTGGTGCCGATGATACCAATGAATTGGATGGTAGCACCGAGGTCCTCGAAAATGATGGCCAAAGCCGTACAGATGATCAGAAAGGCCACCGTCGTCCCGATGTGGAGCTTGAGAGTATCTTGTAGGCGAGGGAAGTAGTAGGTGATGACACTCGAGATTGATTGCCTAGCCGGGAAGAGCAACAACGGGAAGGCTGTGAGGACGGCGAATGGCAGAGCTATGTAGCCGATATGAATAGCGATGTTGGAGACCGGTAGACTGAGGTAGAAGTTGGACTCTACCGTATCACCGAAGGCGTAGTACGGCGCTATCATGGCGAGACTGTAGAAGATGACGGCTACCACTATGGATGAGACCGAAGTGGTGGTCAATTTTTTCATGTCCCGATTTACCATATCCTCGGCAACCTGGGGCAGATTGAAGTGGCACGAATAGCCGAAAATGAAGATCGGGAAGACCGACAGAATCGACCATACGGTAGTCGTCGGTGGTATGCCCACGAACCGCTCTCCGAGTTGCTCGTCTACAGTGAAACAGTAGATAACGCCAGCGGCTACCGCATAGAGGAAAAGGCAAAGCCCGATGAAATTGCTGACCGCCGTGTAGGTGATCCGTTTGAGAAAGCAGACTGGCAGCAGCAGTATAACGATGAATCCGATAAGACCGACTCTAATCAAGAACCTGTTCTCTTCAGTAGAGCCGGGGGACCAATTTTCGAGGAGGGCCAAACCAAGGCTAGCGAAGACCTGTAGGTAGGCGGTATCAATACCCGCATTATGGATGAACATAAGAGTGTCGATGAAAAGGGGCATCCTCGGGTATCCAGCAGCCACAGCGAAGGTGCTGTAACTCAGCCTCTTGCCGGGCATCTTCATTGCACATCTGCTGATCAGATGAAGCGAAAAGTAAGACAACACGGCAAATACGAGCAGGAGGACGATACCCAATGACCAACCGCAGACGGCTTGAGCATCGGCAAAGCTCAGCATTCCGGCACCGATGATTGACTTGGTCAGAGTCGACCAACCCGTGAGAACGTTACCTTTCGGTGGCAGTGGAGGTGTGTCAAAATCGAGAAGGACCCTTCCCTTGGGCTTCGCGCCCTCCAACTGCTTTTTGGCGTCTGAGGCTGGTTGACTGTCCGTGTCAGACATTGAAAGATTGAGGAAGTGAAAAAACTACAGTCACAGGCTATTCTCATCTTTCGCGTTTCGGTAAAATCCGTGACGCGGCCCTCTCTAGTAGAACCCACGTCACGCTTTTTGTGCATGCGTGCGTCAAATGCCAATATCCAATTTGCTCGCCTACTGATCGACTTGGTCACCGGAGTACAGTCTCTATGATGGGCTTCCAATCTCGGATCGACTACTTGCTCGTGCCATCTCCGAGGAGCCTCTCTCGTGAGGCTAATAGAATACCAGCTGTCGCTCTTGTATTTTGCACGCACGTACTCGGCGAAGAGCCAGGATAGTCGAAATCATCGCGACCATTTCTTCGGGAAAGAAGCTTCGCAACCGGTCCGGCAGGCCGGAGTCCCTCAACCGAGGACCGCCAGGCCGCGACTGATAATGCAATTGAAAATGTTGAGCTTTCCAAGCACTCCGCCTTGCTATTCTTGATTCGGGAATCGGAGTTTTGGAGACAGTCTCTGAAGCTACGGTCGTGGCTGTCTCCAATGCTTGGAGACGGCTTGGTGTGGATTGCACCGTGCGGGTATAACTCACACCGTATAAGCAGAAGAGCGGGGCAGGGCAGATCGTCACGTTGTAACTCACAAGCTCTTGATAAGACGCTCTCGGCTGGATAACTCACACTCTGTTCTCAGACTTGGATACCACATAACCCGCACTCCGTTGTGAAGCTCGTGGCCCAAGAGCCGTGGGACATTTGGGCTGCTGGTGACTATGATGCTCAGATGGATCATCACGACTAGAAGGGCCTTCAGGTTGCATGGCAAGTGAAAGTCAGGAGGGGAGAGGTTGCAAGGGCTGGGGCTGCTCCCGATCAAGCCCGCCGTGCGTGTAAGCTATGGATCTTGTCTGCACGCATGCACACTGAAGTTGTGCAAGTGTGGTGCACTTAGCTGCACACTTACTGCATAATCATCGAAACTCCCATGATGCAGAGGGTGAGAGGTTAAGGTGCAGAGGTTAAAACTCGTGAGGTACCCCGCATGGAGCTTGCCCCCCGTTCACCTTGGACAGCAGCGCCATTCTCGTTGAATCTATCACTACTGCTCAGTGAGCAGTGCTCACTTTAGATAGGTGATGACTGATCACCTATCTAAAATCCTCGAGGTCAATTTATTGGGCAGATTAATTCGAATCAGGATGACGCAGGCATGCTAGCTAGACACTGACACAATTGAGCGCGCGTGCAGGAAGGTTCGAGCCACCTTCGCGGGTGTGCGGGATACCCCGTGAAGAGCTACATAAGCTCTTGCCCAGCGGCAATGCTGCACCCAAGGCGCAAGGGATAAGTATGAGCGCTAGTAGCGCGATCCCCAATCTTTTTTTCCACCCGCCCGCCCAGGCGGTGCCCCTCGAGCCCAGGCTCTTGGGGCACGGGTCAGGCAGCTGCCTAGCCTCGCGTGCTAGCTGCTAGCCAGTGTGTGCTGCACAGCCACCCGACGGTCGGGTCCCGACCTACTACCCAACGCCTGGTCGGAAGGACAGAGAATTATATTCACTGATGAGAACTGGTGAGTCAATAATATTGACTCGATACTCATTTACTGAATTTAAGTAGGTTATCTCAAAGATTGCCGCCAGTCCATTACAACCGGGTCAGCTAGGGCAGTGTACTGAGTGCCCTAATATGGAATCTGAGCTCGGCTTAGGGCTTATTACTTCATCAAAGTAGTTCAAGATAGAATGATGACACCATCCATCATGTCGCCAGCTCTCCCTCGCCTGTATATCAGCTCAGACGCGGATGAGCTGTGGAGGCCGTCCGAGATCAGCGTAGCTGCCCTTCTAGCTTCTAAAACCTCTCTAAGTGCTAATCCGACGAAGACTAGGAATCTCATTGGTAGAAACTGAGACCGCTTTCACATTGGAGTCGAGCTCAGGGCGGCTCTGACAGGGCCCTGGAAATGTTTTTATCGAGCGGCTCGCTGATCCGATTTTCGTGGCGAGCGATGTCGGACACTAGCGATATAACGTTAGATCGCTAGCGGACCCCGCCGTGAATCACGATCCGCTGTAGCATTGACCATGTGCTCCAGTGAAGGTGACATGCTAGCAGCCTGCTAGTAGCAGGTGACTCGAATGCTAGCGTGGCACATACTCGGTGTCGTTGGCATACAGAATAAGCCTGATCTCAGATCAGGGACCTGCACCATGCAGCTGTACAGCGCCCAGCCGTACAGTGTCAACTCGCCCAGTATCCAGTGGTACAGTTTCCAGACGTACAGTGACAACTCGCACAGTATCCAGTGGTACAGATTACAGCCGCGCGGCTGAGCCGCGCTTCAGAATCAACTCGTGCTTACCAGACTTCCGAGTCTCGCATGAATACCAGCGAAAGCCAGATGATGTTACAGTAACACTGTTACTCCACGATAACTGTGATACTGAAACTTCAAAGGCGGCCCACTCGGCGAACTGCGCCGTATCATACTAAGTGATCTCGCATTCTACGACGTCAGAAATCAGATTTCAGCCCAAAAATTTCGACTTGCAGCTCGCAGTGAGCGCGTTCAGCAACCCAGAGTACCTAGCCAAGGGCAGTGTGGTGACCCTAATCAACGACCGAGAATCTGCGTTCACTTTGATTGAACATACTGTAAGCAAAAATGGCTAAAATCACGACAGCGTTGACAGGGTGTCGGTCTATGCATAGGTCAATCTCGTGCCGGCGATCATCAGCGGCGCAGTCTCACCGAATCCCGGGGGCACCTGAAGACAGAGCAACGACGATTTGTGAGCCGGAACCCCAAGTCTGGCGATCGAGCGGATACTTGAGCGAAGACATGCACAGTCCTGCCAGTCGGGCTGCCGGAGCATCTCTCGTGTATTTTTTCATGCGCTGGAAGTGAGGTCGTGGACGAGGGCCTACCTGCTCCCTTATTCCCTTCCTCTTCTGTCGCCAGGCAGCAACTGCAGCCAGGAGGAAGAGCAGGGCGAGCGCAAACATAATGATGGCCAACCATAGAGTGATCTTGGCGATGTTGTTAACCACCACTTTACCTGTACGGCACCAAAGGCCGGTCTGAAAAAGAGAAAAAGACATCACGCCGTTTAATAGAATGGCTCTAAAATCAGTGAAGATCTCGCTCGAACTGAGCACATTGCGTTTCGCCTTTCTCACTGTAGAATAAATTCCAGTGAAAAATTTTTGGAGGAGAGCCAACGATTATCTCATTACCAACCGAACGCTAAGAAACGAAAAAATGAAGGGATATCCAACTCTGAGCGAAAATCGAAATCACAGAAAAAAATTTACCGCCGCTTACAACGCCTTTCACGTCGGCCACCTGTTGTCGAGGGAACGCCAGACACATAAGATACTCCTTCCCAGATTCCTGAACAACTTCAGGGAACGTCGCCGCGGCATTCAGAGCTTTCTCTGTCAGATCATGATCGCATCGGACGGGCGAAAAAATCCCATCGAAGCGCCCGCTAGTTTGGCCACCGCTTCGACAGTCGGCGTTCTTGTAGACGCTCGTGAAGTCTTTTTCAATTTCCTGCACAATCGCCATTGCAGGTTTCGACAGTGTCCTCGAATCAAAACCTTCACGACGGACTTCGAAGAAATCGTGAGCCCACGAGGATAGCCACAGGCCAGTCAGACTGGTGAGACCGGCGTAGGTGACGGCGATGAGAAGCACACCGGAGATCCCCTTTCGTGAGGCCTTGAAAGTGGACGAGCGACTGACGCCCAACGGAGCGAAGATGAGCAGGGTGACGCTGATGAAGTAGCCGGCAGCGTAGACATACCAAGCTGGGATTGGCCGAGTGATGGGGTAGACGAGGACGCCGGTGGTGATGGCTAAGACGGCAAAACCGAGCAGGGCAACCACGGCGCAGAAGAGAAGAAGGTAGGACCGGGAGATACCCATGGTGAGGGGGGCCTGATGGAAACTGAAAGAACATGTACGCGGTGCCGACTTTAAAAGGGAGAACCCCACATGAATTTTTCGTGCGAACGAGTTGAGACTCTCAACTTGAGAGTTGTAACGCACACCAATCGAAAGCTCTACACCACCTCGTACTCAGCGGCATCTCACTCGCAAGTTTCACCCTCGAAATATCGAACCAAACGGCGACAAATCGCAAAAATTCGTTGGCAGAATCACCAAGGCCATGTTGACGCTGTGAAGTGGTTTTTCCCTTTGAAAGTCAGCACCGTGTATAAGAGACGAAGCTGTTGCTCGTGACATGAAAATACAAAATTCTTGTCACGATTTTGGCGTGCATCACTGGTGCTAGGAATTAGAACAGGCGGCATGCCGGCCGGACAGGAGAGGTCAAAAGGCCCGTGGTATTGAGTAAACCAATTCTGAAGTTGAGTACGCGTCCAACGGGCGAGACCATCTTCAACATGTTCTAACCGTCTCTAGGCGTGAGCGCTCTGCCACAACAACGCCTCATACTCGAGGCCCCAATGGGGGCCCCCATACCATAACAATCCCGATTTGAAGCGCCAGTGGCCCTAGGAGTTGCTCTTCAAGGCGTACCTCAAAAACGGAGTCCTTGCTGGTCCTTTTTTAAGGGCACCTCTCTATAACTTTTCATTTTCAAGTAGGGTAAGGAACTTCTTCCTTTAAGGTACTCCCCAAGGAGCCCGGGGAGCCGTTTCTCACCAAAAATAAGCGGAGCGATGCGGGAGTTACGAAAACTGAGCTTCCGAAACCACAACCGTGACCGTCGAACACCACAAAAAACTCGTAAAACTCCAATTGCGGTAGTCGGGAACAAGACACTTCAGGAGCAGTAGAATGGTTTGTTACTAACGCTTCACACCGCCAGGAGAGTCAGCGCAGAGCGCCTGACCATCAGTCGGGCAATCCAGGTTCAATAGAGTCTCATTGAAAGGCTCCACAGTGTGGAAAACCTCGCAGTGCAGCAGCGCTGAACAGAGAATGTGGGGGCTAATGATTCTGGGCAGGAGAACGATTAGTCCATAACAATCCGACAGCTTTGCAGCATCGTGGACTTCAACGGGTGAGCGAGAAACAAACTGCGTCGAAAATCATCTCTGCGGCGCGCGAGATTTTCTCTAGCGGAGCGGTGCTCGTGATGCTTTCGCGCGCGCCCTGGTGAGATCAACCCGAAATAAGAGAGGCTGGTTCCGTTATAACATTCTCTCGACCTACTCGTGCAAAGCCATCGTCGACATAAGATTCTCTGGGCTCGTTAAAGAAGGTACTATCAGTGGCCAAGAGCAGAGGCTTTCTGATTCTACTTCCCCCTCTAGTGTCGTAAATGTCGTACCGTTTCGAAATTTTTCTCCGAAAAAATTTTTCATCGAGAAAAACGTGTAACTAACCACTGGTAGTGTTTACTGCTGCTAAATTCGACGCCCTTTCCCGAAAGCTTCCATTTTGTGGCGATCCTGATTATTTTCGCGGTCCCTCAGGAATTTTATACTGCTGTTGGTGAGAGTTGGGTAATAATTACTAAGTTATTAATGAATATCGACTCATCGAAACTCGTTTCTTCATCACGGGCGTGCAGTACGGCAAATCAGAGTCGGGCGATCTCAGCTCAGTGGTGTTTGACTACTTTTTCGACCTATCCTCAGCGTTCTTGTTCTCTTCCACAGCATCTTGCGAACAAAACGCCGGTTTCCTAAGTAATTTCGGAGAAACTTCCTTGTAGCGTATCTTTTTTAACGTTATTATTTTACTGCTGTTCGGGATCTTTTCCCGAGTACTGTAGCGGCGGACGAGGTCGGAAGATTTTCTGCTCTGCTTCCCTTGGTGTTTCCTATCTTGAGATTTTCCTTGCTATGGGCCTTTAACGGCATGAAAATTTCTGGCCTTCGAGCTCTCATCGTAGTTGTAGACCGTGGAAAATGAACGACAGGAGAAATATTTTTGGCTGTAATTCACAAACTCGGTTGCGAAGGAAAATTGAAATTCGGACTATAATATTGGATATCATCCAGAGTACAGCGACGGGATGTCAAATCTGTTCACGCGGAATTTACCATGACAGGAAGCCGGTTTGCTCCATCTAGAGTTCGACGCCGTACTTTTCGAAGTGTATTTCATCGCCGGGAAGCAATCTTGGCAAGGGCTCAAAAAGTTTTCATGCGCTCTGACAGAGACACCCCACGCTCGTGTGATGTGGCCCTCTGGTTCATGCAGGATAACAGCAGGTCGAAGTGTGTCATTTCCAATTGGAGTCTCTTGCTGATTCAAGGTTTATATATTTGCGATTTGTTACTGGGGCAGTTTTCGTAAGAAACGCCTTTTTTGCGTTTCCCGGAGGTGGTCGAGGGAAAATTTTCGTATCTTGTTAGTTGATTGCCTCATGCCGACCTATTCCGGATTGAGCAAGCATGGAGAGGAATCTTTGGGAGAATCTTTGCTGTCGCGCACGCGGAAGAATTCTCAGAAGCAGTCCAGTATTGTTGGGCCGATTTGTGGAGGAATCCTCTCGGGATTTCTGGTCATCTTCCGGGCGGTTTCATTCTCGTCTGTGTAATAAAAAGGGCGGGGTGGTGGGATCGAACCGGGGGTCTCGGGATTGCGGAAAATTTTCCGGGAAATTTGGAAGAGAACAGGGAAATTGGTGGATGCTTGCGACTGACTTGTCGAGCAAATTCTCGCGAATTTTATGATATAAAAATTGGCATGTTGTGGAAAAAAAATCTTCCTCGTCCGTCTGACGCAGTAATCGACCTAAGATTCTGTACGAGAAATCGGGAAAACCGACAAAAATCGCGTAAAAGAGAATAATTTATCCGAAGAATGTCGTCATCCATGACAAAAATTGAGATCGGTTAAAATTTGGAAAAAATCGGAATCACTTTCGGTGTATAAAAACGACGAGTCTTTCGTCTCCACATAGATGCTAAACTTCTCCCAAAAATGGTCTGGTAATTTTCAGGTCGTGAATTTTTTGAAGTTGCGATTTTTTTCGTGTGAATTTTGAGAGCCGCCTTCGAGCTCGAATCCGAGTGAGCGAACGCTAGTTGGGGGGAAATTTATTTGGGTGATTGGGGTTAATTTTTTTTCTGAGATATTACCGAATAGTGAGTTTGTGAATTTTGTATTTTTCTGGAATTTTCGCGAAAAACTGAATGTTTTCATCATATTTTAACGAAGCAAGCAAAAATCGAATCTTCCGAAAATTCGGACTGAATTCGTGCGGAGTTAATCAGCTTTGAGTGGTTTGCATAATTTTGTGGCGCGCGGTCAAGAGCTCACATCTATTGACGTAGCAATTTAAAATTGCATTTCTTTCAAAAATTTTTGAGGAAAACAAAAATTCTCCGGTAATTTTCCTTTCTTAGTTACTTCAAAGATCCGATACTGAGCCCGCACATAGCTGTCTGTCTCCAATCGCTACTCGTCTCGGGGATCGTTGCTCAACTTTGTTACATCAACCATCCGATCAAGGGCTGTATCTCTTGTCCAAGCTCGACTTCGGTAGTAGACGGGAAGGCTGGGAGTGTCGGGGAGAATTCGGGAATTTATGGTATAAGATAGTTGAGCGCACTGCGAAGATTTTGAAGATACTCGCGGCGTGATTTTTCATATGGATTTTTGCGAGTAAGGGATTGGAAAATTATTATTTTTATTCGTACCACACCAATCGTAACTTCTGTTCGATGGACTTGACAATCGGGGTACTCCTTCACGAAGCGGTGGTGTTTTCTGTGCCTAGCAATCTTGCAATCTTGCTTTCTTGCTATTCCTTATGATGATGAAATTGTTGTGGTTCTAAGAACTTACTTTTGTCGACTATGCTACCTTATCCGCGTTGAGCAAGGTTCGACCTAAGATTCCCCTTCTCTCAGACACCCTTCCAAGCAGCATTGATAACATGCATCATCTCCAACCTGGGCGAAGCACCGGCAGCGTCCTTGGCCGTCCAGGGGGCATTGCTCACCTTTATGCTCAGCTCAATTTCGTAATATTGGGCACGCCTTTTCGCTATGTTTTCCGGAAATTTCCGATTTTTCCTGTGATTTTTTCTGTGATTTTTTGAAGATTTTTCCGAATTTTCCCTGATTTTCTCCGATTTTGCGAAGATATTTCCGGATTTTTTTCCTTTCCGTTGTGCCGACGATCTAGTGACAATTCGCCACAAATTACATTTGTTTAGTACACAGATTACTACAAGTGCCGCCCTTACACAAATTTTAGTGAAAATTTGACTGCATCGCTCCGCCTTTTTTTCATCAGATTCGGTCTGTCTCTGCTTCTCGTCGTGTCAGTGTGCAAACGAGAGTATCTTGAGACCTTCAAGACCGCATTTCCCCAGGTAAGAAATTTTTCACATTTTTTCGGAAATTTTTTTTCCTGGCAGCCCGTGATTTACGGTTTTTTCGTCGCCATTGGGCTGGCTATGATTGATAGTTCCCTGAAGGTTGTTGTTGGCGAAGATATCTTAACAGCTTGCTGGAACAACAGGTAACCTAAGATACGCATAAAAGATATTCTTCGCAGTGCGATTAGGTGGGCTGATAATGATTTCGTGGCGCGGTGACAATTATTTTTCTGATATCCACGAGAGCAAAAACAAAATTTTCTCGTGTATCTTGAATGAAAATTCTCATCAAGGATTTTGGGAAATTGCAGTAAATTTTCGGCCGGATGCAAAATTTTTTGCATTTTTTTCAGGATATGCTTTTTGCAGTGTGTGGCATCCCTTCTTTGTGGATTACTTAATCGATTTGGTTCTCGTTATTTGCATCACTACTTGGCGCTGCCAGGGCTGCTCATGGGTAATACCGGTGGATGGAAATCGATCGGGCGATCGATTTGGTTGTGGCAGTCTTGCGTGACCTTGAAAATCCCTAATTTTTTTGTTCAGCGGAGATTGCGGTTGTTTATGTTTGCTTGGCGGCTTGTGGCGTGAGCGTTGAGGAAGCTCGAGATGACGTAAGATTTCAAGATTTCCGCAATCTTCGTATCATCATTTT